>VZUI01042215.1:0-118862 GCA_013401135.1 Cettia cetti | reverse complement strand
ATTCCCAAATCTTTGCCTGAAAGCCCTTAATTGCAAAATTATAGTAATTTGGAGGGAAGGGGGGTTACATTCTCCATTCCAGGGAAAACTCCAGTTTCCCCTGGCAGATACCTGTCTCTAAACCAGGACATTGTATCAGACAGGGGATTAAAAGAGGCTTCAAGTTGTAATGCACCTTGATTGTCTTTGAGGAGAGCCACAAAGGTGTTCAGAGGGCTGGAGCACCCCTTTTCCATAGACAAATAGAGTTGTGCTGTTAGCCTGGAGAAAAGGTGGTTCCAGGGAGACCTTCTATCCTTGAAAGTGTTGAAAGACAGGTTGGGTGGGGCTCTGAGCAACCTGGTCCAGCAGAATATGTCCCATGGCAGGGAGGTTGGAACTATATGATCTTTGGGATCTCTTCCAACATAAACCATTCTACAACTATATGATCTAGCACTACGTCCTGCGTAAATCAGGATCAACTATGAGATCGGTTCATTTTGTTCAGGGCTGTACCCAGTCAGGTCTTGCAACCTACAGGGATGCAGACCGCACTACCTCTCTAGCCAACCTCTTCTAGTGCTTGATACTTGACTCTCATTGGCATGAAAAAAATTTCCCTATTTCCTCTCATGACAGATTAAGCCTTCTGCTTCTTCTCCTACCACCATGCACTACTGCGAGGAGACTGGTCTGCTCTTCTTAACCTCTGCAGAAGGAATCTTCTCTTGGAAGATTGCAGTGTGTTGCTCCCATCCAAGCCTTCTCCAAGTTAACCAAGTCTGGGTCCATCAGTCTCTCCTCACAGGACAGGTGCTCCCATCTCCTGACTGTCTTTGTGCTCTTTTGCTGAAATTGTTTCTGTCGATCAATTTTATCAGCCTTTTGTATACTGATGAGCCTCAAACTGGATGCAGTATTTTAGATGGGGTTAAAAAAATCCTAGTATTCGTTTCTTTTGAGATCCTGAATATGGTTCTGCTGTTTTATAGCCAAGGGTGCAGTTGTCCCCCACTGCCTCCAGGGCACACTGTGGGATTACATCCAGCTTTCCATCTACCAGAACCACGTTGCTTTTTCAGGATAGCTGCTCACCATTTCCTAACCCATATTGTTGCCAGGGGTTCGCTCTTCCCAGGTGCAGAATTTTACCTTTGTCCATTTTCAGTTTCATATGGTGCCTCTGAGCCCTCTAGCTTGTCTGTATCCCTCTGAAGAGCTGCTCTTTGTCCTTGAGTGTATCAACTAAGAAAAGACAAGGAACATATACTGCCATTATAAATTTTCCAAGTGGGGAAAGTGGGTGACTCTTTGGTATTTGCCATTTCATGGTAGATTTATTTTTAATAATCAGTGTAATGTTACATATATGTAACTGAATGATAAAGTAAATGTTAATGACATATAATTCTGCCAGCTTTAATTGAAAGTAAGCAGAAACCAAACAGAACAAAGAGAAGGAATAAAATATAAACACTCCATGCCCCTCAAGATCCCCCCATAACAGTACAGTGACTGTGTTATAAAAAGAAAATACTGATGGTGTTTTGCAACTTTTCAGAAAACTTCAAGATTTTATGTCAGGCATGTGTATTGTGGCATAAAGGAAATTGTAGGATGCATGTGATGCCCGTGGTATCCACAAACTTGTGCACTCAAAAATACAGTTTCCCAGAGGCAAGAGAAGAGATTGAGGAAACACTCTGCTTATTACAGAGCATGACATCTAGAGGCCATGGCTGTCTACCTCAAATATAGCATTGGTCTTGAGATGTGGAGGAAACTGTAAAAGAATATTGTTTTACATTCTTTCCTTGAAACTCTACATCCTCTTGATTTGTTGTTCAAGGAGCTGTTATATGTGTCAGGTGATTTTTCTTAACCTGAATCTCCGTCATCCTTCTGTTTTCTAGAAGATCCTGTTCTAGCACTGTTCCTGCTGTGCTTTCCCCAGCTTTTCTGCACTCTGTGAGAGATGGAAAAGGTTGGGAACATCTCAGTTCTTTGATGCCTTTTTATTTTCTTTTCTTTTTGGTGATACTGACTGAAAGCCATTGTCCCAAGCTGTACATGTTCTACCCCTTATAAATGGAGAATAAAACACCCAAGAAACTTCCTTTTCTCCTTTCACTTTTCTTTCACATTCCTAGATGTTGTTTTTTTCCCCCAGGTTGTCTTGCTCTCATATCCAATACTTCACCATTATTTGGTTGCTTAAAATTCCCAGTTGCATTTCTGTCTCCTTTTATGGGTAGACTGAGCTCCACTATCTCTGGATTGTTTGTTTGGGTTTTTGTTGTTGGTTTTGTTTGATTGCTTTTTTTGTTTGTTTGTGAGGGGTTTTTTGTTTGAATGGGTTTTTGTTGTTGGCTTTTTGGAGTTCTTTTTCTGCAGGGAAGAGGAGTCCAGGAAGTTTCCAGATCTTCAGCTGACATTAAGAGAATTTAAATACAAATAGATGCACTTGTAGCAGGTGAAGAAAGCAGACAGCTTTTAGTTTGATTGTTTCTTTCTGGAGATGAACATAGAAGACCCATGAGGAAGAACACTTTAATACCTGCACTAATCTTTGACTCCTACCTTTTCTAGGCTGGCACAACATTACTAACTGCAGCATTGCATAATGATGTTTACCTGAGTCAAACAGTCAGAGAATGAAATAACCTCAAAACCAGTGAGTTTGCCAGCACCAGCACAATTTCTCAAATATGACACATGAACAGCTGCATGGGGCTGGTTCTCTCTGACCCTGCAGTGCTGCTGCGTGTTGTTCTAATGACTGAACTTCACTCATTACCTTACTTCCCTTATGTCCTGGTTTAAGGGATAGGTGACTGCCCAGGAAGGTGGGAAGCTTCCTGGAATGGAAAATATGACCACCTTCCCTCCAAATTATTAAAACTTTGAAATAACAGGGCTTTCAGGCAGAGATAAGGGAAAAGGAGTAACAGTTCTTAACTAGAATATATATAACAAGGCAAACAAGCAACCACACCGGCAGCAACCACAAAGAGACCCAGGAACCCAGTGACCGCCTCTCTCGGCTGCAGTTTCGGTCACAGCCACCAGGGGCGCTGCTGGCTCCCGGCCGGGCGCGGTGATTCCCCCGCGGCTGCAGGGGGCGCTGTGGCACGAGCTCAGCCGCCTCTCCTTGTGGCAATGGCGGCCGGAGCAAGGGGGAAGAGGGGAGATGGCTCCCCTTGCAAAACTTAGCAGGAGCAGCTAGTCTCAGTGCTACTCCAGGTGACGAGCTGGTCTACAGCAAACCACAGTGCAGCCCCGTCTAGGGAAACACAGGCGCCCACACCACACGCAACCACTCTTGCTTTCAACTGCTGAGAGCAGAAGGGGCTGAATCCAGCCCAACCCCCAGCCAAGGCTCAGTTAGCCCCCTGACCTCTCACAGTATCTCTGCATTTCTCAAGAGAAACCCCCCAGCCAGAGACCTCACTCTCCAGCTACTAGCACCCCTTCTGCAACTGCACCCATTCTCCCCTCCTACCCCAGCACCTCCAGGACCATTTCAATGGAATTCCAAGATGTCCAGCTAGGTCTTTGTCTTATAAGTATCATCCATTCATCATCTCTGGAGCAACAAATGGGGAGAAAATTATCTGAGAAAAAGAAAAAAGAAAGCAGCAGCCTAACCCCAACACCTTCCTATGTGGAGTATGCATAGTGTTTGTTTCTATGTACATGCCTGCAATGGACTCCATCAGCCTGAAATTTGAATATACACATTAGTTGTCTATATAGAGAAAAAATCCTTATCTATAGCCTGATGCATTCCTCTCACACCATTCATTGCAACCTACTAAAGGATGCAGGGATTAATTGGAACCTTGTTCAAGACTGGAAATGGCTCCCTGTCCTCCTCATCTCCTAGTGAATAACACCTATGTAAGGAATGGCTTGTCCATCTCTGCTGCCTGTGCTGGGCTGGAGACTGACTCTGAGGGGAGAAGAGCATTTGCAGACTACTTTTGAGCCCAGTTACATTAGGCAGCACAAGCAAGTATCCAGTTTCTTCTGTGTCTGGGGAATGTGGTGAGCAAGGTTGGGATGATCAGAGAAAATGCCACACTGCAAACTATTTTTGGAGACTGTGTTTGTCTGGGAAGTCTGGAGAGGATAGGCATTCATAAGAAGATGAGGCAAAATTACATTCCACATCTCTCTGGATCCTCATGGTATCTCCATCCGCCAGCTCTCAAGTGATGTTCAAGAGTGTACTGGGGTCTGGCTGGGGTAGAGTTAATTTTCTTTGTAGCAGACTGTACCGTGTTGCATTTGGGATTTCTGACTAAGGCAACCCCTGGTAACATACCTGTTCTAGCTATTGCTGAGCACTGCTTGTACAGCATGAAGGCTTTCTCTTACTCCCACTCAGCCCACCTCAGGGGTATTTGGGAATTTGGAGGGGACACAAGCAGGATAGCTGACCAAAACAGACCCATATGATATTGTATGCTCTACAATATCATACACACTAACAGAAATTGAGGAGAGGGAGATTTGGGGAAGGCAGCCATTGCTCAGAGACTGACTGGACATCAGTCTGCTTTTACATCACTGCTTTTTTCCCCTTCTTCTTTCCTTCAGTTAATAAACTATATTTATCTCAGCCTTTGAGTTTTCTCACTTTTGCTCTCCCCATCCTGCTGTGGTTTTCAGGGAGTGAATGAGATATTGTGTGGTGCTGAACTGTGGGTGAGGGTCAACCTGCCACAAAGTGAGAAAAAAAATCTCCAGAGTCTCTCTGGTGTACACACAGTTGGGCTTCCACGCATCTACAGCACATTTCCATACTTAAATGTGCACACACATGTATCCAAGCTGTAATTGATGTACTCACCGCCCCACTGTTTATCTCAGGACTGCCAAGGGATGTACCACAACAAGCTGCATCTGCACCATGCCTGGTCCAGTACTGGGACATTGCTTGAAGATTCCTTCTACAGGGTACAGAGGCACCCACCTACTCACCTTGCTTGTACCTCACATGACCTCCTCATTGGAGAGAGGCTGGACTTGGGGCTGTTGCAGAGAGCATCAAGGCATGTCTGGACTATGGCCTGCTCCGCTGGCTTGCTCCTCCATGTGTGTACCAGTGTTACTGTCAAGGGAGACCTTAGGCAAACCAAGAGTGGCTACGGGGCACTGGAGCCCAGGTGCTGTTCTCCTTGGTCCTGCCAAGACAGGAAGTGGAAAGGCAAGGCTTGGGGAGGAGATCCCCAGTTTGTGGGTTGAGACCTGACTGCATAACTAGCGTTGCAGACAAGAGCTTTGGCTTTAATGACAATTGGCCCCTGCTTTTGAGGAACAAGGATGAGAGCATGTTTCCCAACTGGCTTTCCAGCCTAACTGGGAAAGCATGCCCTACGGATACTATGCATGCAGTGGGGTTCTTCTAAGTGTCTGTCCTCCTTTTGTGGCTCTCCAGTGGTACTGTGTGCCCTCCTTGGACTCTTTTAACATCTGCTTCTTTCTTGGTCTCTGTGAAGCTACTCTCAAGCTCTCTCAAGGTTCTTTCAGTCATTCTGCTGTTTTTCTCACCTCTCCAAGGCTACTGTATGATCTCAGGGTCTCCTTCTTGCCTATCTTTTTCAACCTTTCTGAGGCTAATCTTCATTACCCTTCACATTTGCAGACATGATGATACTTCCTTCTCTGAGGTTTTATCAGGCTTTCTTCTAATCTCTCAGTATCTGCGAGGCTACTCTATTCTCTGGGACTCTCCCAACCTCTCCACTTCTTCCCTAACTTCTCCAAAGCTGCTTTGGCTGTCTTTCAGTTTCTCCCTTGCTCTCGATGAGGGGACTTTGGAGCACTTTCAGTCTTTCTGCTTGTTTCATATCCCACTCACCCTTCAGCCCCTTTTTCTGAAGATTGACTGGATTTTCTGGGGCTGTTTTAGTATTCCTTCAAGGTTCATGGCATCTCAGCAGCTTCTCTTCTTTCTCCTGGGACTTTTTCAGCCTTCATGCTTGTTTCTTCCCTTCTCCAAGGCTATTTTCTGTTGCACTTTTAGCCTCTCTCCTCTCTTAACAGCTGCAGGCATATACTTCTAGAGCACTTTCAAAATCTCTGATGCTTTCTTGTTATTGTCAAAGTCTCTTGTGTGTTCATCATGGTTCTTTCAGGCTTTCTACTAGTTCCTTTGCCTCTTTGAGGCTACTTTGTGTTCTCAAAGTCTTTTACAGATTTTTGTCTCTTTTCCCCTTCTTTGATGCTACTCTTTGGGACACTATCAATCTTTCTTCCCCTTTTTTTCTATTTTTTTAATCTTCTCTTGAGGCTACCCTTGGTACTACTGAGTAGTCTGAAGCTCCTTTAATAGCTCTGATACTTTCTTGTTGTCACTGAGCCTCTTCTGTATTCTCTGGGTGGGTCCTTTGCCTTAGCTCTTTCTTACTTGGCCTCTGACTGCTGCATTTTGTTTTCTTGAGCACTTACAGGCTTTCTTCCCTTCCCCGAGGCTAGTTCATGCATTCGGAATCTCTTTCGGACTCTGTTGCTTTGTTCACTTCTGCTTGGCTCCTGTTTCATCTGGGGATCTTTCAGCCCATCTTCTACTTTCCTGGCATTTGGAGGGCTATTCTGTAATCATTCTCTATCTGAGTGTTAATCAATGTTCGCATTTTGTCTGAGACTTCTCAGTGTCCTCTCAAGCTCTCTTACTATTTTGTCCTCACTTCAGCTATTCTGTGTTCTCGGGGACCCTTGCAATCTCTTTCCTGTATCAGGCTCTCAAAATAATTTTTCCATTATTTGGGGATTTTTCAGACCTTTTTCTGCTTTAATATTGTTTTGAAGGATGAGAGAGGACTGGGGAAGGAGGGGTGGAGGCAGGGGAGAGGAATCTTTTCACAAATGAAACAGCTTCAAGAGCTCTGGATTTCAACTGCAGTGGAGCTGGAATAAATCTCTGTGAGTTATCTTTTGAAAATTTTTTTTGTCCCTTTCTAGTTTTGGTGGTGGAGTTAGGAGACAAATGAGCTGAAAGAGGCACCTTTTAAAAAATCCTTTATTTTTATATCATCCTAGTAAAAATATTTTATATAAAGGCGAAAGTAGGTATTGCATAGAAGAAACACTGGTGCAAACATCACCCGGTGGGAATGGCATGTTGTTTCTTAGTGTCTATTCTCTACTGCACAACAGATAGCTAGCCCCAGAGGCAAACATCTCCAGGTTTCCCCATGCCAGCTACAGGATGAAGCTGCTTAACTTATGGAAAGAAGTCACATCAGAACTATGTGTGGCCTGTTCCATGCTGCTCCCCTCCCAAGAACCATATGCTGGGAAAACACCCTTTTCCTCCTTGCCTTTTCTATGCCTGACTGATACGTCACCCAGGAAAGACCACAAGGATCAGTCTGGCTGCCTTCTGTGCTCACACCCTCCCTGTGTGTGAGTTTGTATTTCATGCATAGAAATGGAGCGGGTGGACACAGGATAGGAGAGTTGGCCTAACATAGCCATAGTCCAGGAACTCAAAGCATGATGTATCCAAGGCATCTTCTGTCATGTTGGAGACATTTATGTTATTGTCTTTTAGCATTTCACATGCTACTTAGCTATGGGCACTTTTTTTGAGCGCGTTCCACCTGGGATTCCTGTAACAGCCTTGGTACAACCAGGAGTGAGCAGAATTCACTGCTAATTCACACTTCATCAGCTTTCAAACAGAGCTTCTTCAGTCAGTTCTCCTGTTTTGTCTCTGTATAACTTGTATGGCAGCTCCCGAGCATGAAGGACAGTAAGACAGCAGGTATGCTACAGTCTGAAGGAACACTCAGAGAAACAGCACTTTCACAGACTTGAACTGTGCTTTCATGAATTAGAGATACAGGGAGGTATGCATTTATACAAATCAGTATTTGTGTATATTAAGGATACTTTTACTCAGTATCAGTTTTTATTTAAAAACATGCTAAAAACTTATAGTTAAATAATCAGAGTGACATTTGGGGAAAACACACAGGCAGCCACCCACCAGCATAAGCAAAAAAAAGTGCATACATACATGAGCCAAAGCTCCCTTTTACCAGCTTACAGGACAATTAGTGCCTTCTCTGAAAAACTGACTGCTGCAACCTCACACTTTCCAGAGCTGTTTTTCGCTGCCTGGGAAGTGGTATTACCTTTCTGCTTCTTTGAGCATGTCTGTCATCACCTCCCACATCAGAGAGTCAGCTAGAGACACAAATCAGTCCTGCTTTTGACTCCTCTCCTGTAGGTGGCTTCATAGAGATGAATACATGAAGCTCATGTAACTATCTCACTTAATACTGTGCTTAAAATGCCTAAAGTAGTCATTAAAAAAAGATTTCAGGATCTATGCTTCTAGATCGTGAAATGGAATGAAGCATTCTAGAAAAATAAGTTTGGATGGAAGGCAAAGTAGCTGAGTTTGCAACTACACATTTCATCTCTCAGTTACTCATAAACATCTTTTATTTCCTTATTACTTTCACTAATATATTTTACCATTTTTGTACAAAAACTGACTGCAGATTAAAATTTAAGATACAGCAGGTACCACTGTGCGACCCAAAAGGACAGAGACGATGCTCCTACTCAGCCCTGCAGCTGGCTCTTTTTGAGCACCAGAAAATCTAGAGAAAGCTAAGCACCTCAGCCCAAAGGGAGAATGCAGTGGAGCCATCAGACAAAAACCATCCTGTCTTTTCTTGCAAAAATGGGAACACATCTTAGCAACTTTGGATACAGTCTTACATGTAGCAGCAGATACACTGGGCATCAGAGCCCCTTCTTCAATGTGGAACAGCCATCTCCAGTGAGGCTCAGATGCTCCTGGTCCCAATTTTTGTTATAAATGGAAGTAAAACTGGATTCAGTTTCTGTGCTTTCCCTCTGCTTCTTCCCTGACTCTTTCAAAGGCTATCCAAGTGAAATAGCTGAACCCATATGGCCTTGTCTGCTTCAGTGGGAAACCAGAGCCCCGTGAAACTTGGGCATTGTGCTCATATGGGCAAGGGCTGTGCTCTAAGAATAGTAACCTTCTTCTTCACTGCAACACCCAAATTCATCTCTATCGCCAACACATTCACACTCCTTCCTGTCACACTGATTTCATAGGAACTCAAAAAAGTGACGCGTAGGTCACACAAAACACTATTGCTGCCAGATGTACAGATGCATGCAGGACTTATTAGGAAGATAAACAGGGAACTAAAACCTCCCAGATATAAAGTGGCTCAACAGCTATTCCAGCCCACAAGGAAAAGACAGGCTAAATGATACAATGAAAATTACATCTTTTTAGAGTTTGAAGTATGAATATTCAGACTGGACATTAATTTGTTTACCAGAGGAATAGTCTGAGATGGCATGGCTCTGAAAGGCACAAAATCTCTATGCCCAACTGTTTCTGAGACTCAGCCCAATAATGTCATAGTGAACCCCATCTCACATATGTGTCAATACCTCTTTGAGAGTGACATTGGATGAGGTAACCTTTGAAGGTCGCTTCTGACAGCTGTCCATGCAAAAAGCAGTATTTCTTTCAGAGCTGAGTCAGGCCCTGATTGAAGTTTGATCAGAGCATCTTCCACTGGCTGAGCCTTTCCTTCTTCCTTCACAAAACAGCAAAAACCTGTAACAATGGATAAGTGGGGGCCCCTTGAAATGAAGAAGCATTCAAAGTAGAGAAATACAAGTTCAAGTTTTCTAACAGGAATGTTGGTAAAAATATGCACTGAGTACACTACCCCAGTGGATGAACTTGGTGATCTGTCAGCAAAAAACAATTCTGTACTGAAGGTGTGCCAATACAGAGCATCTCCGAGTGCTGTTCCAGAAATTGCCCCTTTCCTGCATCATCTGGTCACTCACAATCAAACTGTCTTTTCTAGCTCAGGGAGACAGCTGTCTTTGGCCTGAGGAAATCCCTACAACAAAGGCCATGGCATGATAATGGTGCCATCAAATAATTGCCATCCCCTTCCTTCACATCCAGCAGCTTGCTGTGCCTTGGGCAAACTTTTTGAAGCAGACAACACAGTCAGTGAAGTCTGCTGCCAGTAGATCAGACTGCAATCTCTCTCCTTTGTGCCAGCAGTAACTTGCTTAGTCAGTACTTTTAGCTTTCAAGGTAGCATGACATAAAGCAGCCAGTCACTGCTTTGGGTGAGTAAAGGCATTGGAACTTTGCCTCGCAGGAGTAGGAAGCTCAACATCTGGTCCAATGGGAAGGCTCTGCATTTCATCTGAGGAAAGAGCCTCTGATTTTAAAGGAAATATCTTTGTTACAGTAAGGGCATCAAGACCCTGATAAAGGTAGGTGCTGCCTCCCCATGGACTTGAGAAAAGTTATGTCTTTGCCCGCACCTACTGTCAGCTTTGCAAAACATATCCTCTGGAGATCGCACAGCAGTTCCCAAATTAATGTACAATAAATGTGTAAAACCAAAAACAGTAAGAAGTTATAAGTCAGGCAACTAAATTCTAAGCTATATCCATCATAATAATAATCATCATCATTATCATAATAAAAAAGTATACACCATAAGGTACAAGAAGCTGCAGAGCAAAGCAGCTCCAATTCCTAGGACTCTCAGTTAGAGTGGCTTTTCCGAGTCTTCCAGTAAAGCGGACATAAGGGTTGGAAACCTAATGGAAGACTTTGAAGAATTCTCCCTTGAAGTCAAACACACATAATTTTCGCACATATAGCATGGATTAGTAGAGCAAAACATTTTCTTAAGTTAAGGAACATTCTTAGAGCAGATCTATGATTTCGTGTAGAAAATCCATTTGTTTGGGGAGTTTCCCCCTCTTTGGCAAATAAATGGCAAATGTGAAACAGAAAAAAAAGAAAAAGTCAAATAAGTTGTGATAATAACGGGACAAGTAACAACAAAGTGGATCTGTTGATGGGACGGATTTCCTCAGCAGGGCTAGGCATGATGCTCCTTGCAGTCATTCTTTGTGTTCATTTTATGATGAGACAGAAAGGTTGATGTGATAATGTTTCAGAGGCTTTAGGCATCGTATTTTTTGCCAGTCCTGTGAATCTGCTGGAATAGTGTCATGGAGAAGGCCATGCCAAGAATCTGAAGGAAAACAAACAATAAGGCGTTTAGTACAGGAAGGCTGCCAAAACTGTACTGCTGACCTGTATTCATGGCCCAGCTGTAGTTTGAACAGTCATTCTACACTAGCCATACTTCTCAAGCGTCAACACTGAGCAGTAAACCTGAATGTATGTTGTTCAGGCACATAGTGACGCCCAGGGTTTTATCTGTCAGAGCACAGATGGAGGCCACAAAGCTCTCAGAGTTCTTTGTCATATGTGCAACAATTTTTTGGAATCAATACGTACAAGCCACTCTTCCCTTTGGCCCAACAACTTGTGCTTGTTTAATCAGGTAACTGTGACTGAAAAGATCAGATTCAGATATTCTCCCCCAAAAGTACGGCAGTGATAGAATCATAGAATATCCTGAGTTAGGAGGGACCCACAAAGATCATGGAGTCCAGCTCCTGGCCCTGCACAGGATAACAAAAATCACACCATGTGCCTGAGAGCATTGTCCAAATGCTTGAACTCTGGCAAGCTTGGTGCCATGACCACTTCCCTGGAGCAAGAACCCCAAAACCATAACAGATTATAATACGTCTGTGCTTGTTTTTTAAAACACATCGACCTCCTCAGTTCAGTGGCTATGATTTGACTAATTCTGGTAATTTCTAGAACTTGTTTCCAAACTTAAAAATCAACCAGCTCCTGAAAGGACAGCGTAACAGATGGCTTAATATGGGAATTCCAGAGTCTCCTGAAGAATTTCCAAAGAATACCTGAAGTCAAAACACGGGCAAGCAAAATCCCAGTGTAGCATGTCTTCTTTGCAGGACTGACTACTGACCTGCTTCCTTTCTGAGCACATGGCCTTAAATGAACTCATAAAACAAATCTGACATTTTTTAAATAATATTCCAACTCAAAGCAGTTGAGCATCACTTTTCACACAGCAGAGTCAAGAATGCTGACAGCAAATCAAAGTCATGTTGAAAAATATCAGACCAGTATTACCTGCATTATGAGGACACACATCCCAATCGAACCAAGGACATGCTTATTGTCATCAAACCAGCTCATAACTTTCTCATAACATCCCTGAAATTATGAAAGATGAAAATTGAAACTCCAAGGTCACATTTTCTTTCATGTATGTTCCCTCTATTTGGTTCCTCCCCACCCCTACCTAAGACTTGACCTGGGCAACGTGAGCCTTACCGTTTTCCACAGTGATTCAGTAGAGTTCCGCCCACAGTCTTGGGAGTTTTCCATACAACATCGGTCTGGAACAACGTTTTCTCCCAGCACTGGGTACCAATCTGTATAGTCATTCACACCACAGCACTTCATCTGTGCAGAAGTAAAGGATGAATAAATTAACAAGCACGATTTGTAAATCACGCACAACCACAAACTTCTATTTTCACTAAGTCACTCTGTATTTTCAAAAAGGCCACCACAACACTTTTGTAGTTTTAAGGTATTCTGTGGTTGCTAATCACCTAAAGCAAATGCTTAAAAACACAAAGAAAAAACAAAATCAAAGAAAATAAATGGCTCCACACCCAAATCTTCTTGTCACAGAGACATGAGCCCAAACTCCAAAACATAAGCTGAGAACCCCACAACTGCTAAAAGCAAAATCCTGCCAAACCTGCAGTGCCACCTATGCAGGTTTTGCTGCCTCTCTGCTCTTACAGATCATCTCTATGCCTTTGATAGCCACAGATAATCCCAGATAGGTGAGCATCTTTCACCTTACGGAGTACACTTTGATCCTGGGTTTCATAGTACTCCTGGGTTTCACAGTATCCCCTGGATGTTCAAGAGTGCAAAATCAGAAATCAAAACCTGCATTAGCCATTTTTTAGACTAGGCATGGATGCCACACTTAACAGACTGCAGCAGCCTTGATGACCAAATTTTTACTTTTTTACTATTGAGAAAATATGTTACCTCTGCTTGAATGATATTCCATGCATTTTTCAGTCCAATATTATTTTCTGAATTGTACAGCTTCATACCTTCTTTCAAATCCTTCTTTGCACTCTCACTGACCTGCACCATGTAGAAGATAGGGAAAGTCAGTGCACTGCTGTTCACAGGAAAGGACCAAATGACACACATACAGAATGCCCATCTTTTACCTTCTCTCACCACAAACTTAACATGGGTTAAAAGCTTCAGGACTCTCATAGATCATTGGAACCTTTAAGCACCTGCCACGGCCTAGACTCTCCCTCAGATTGCAAAACACTGGGTAAATTCTCTTGACATAGGACACCTCTGCTAAAAGTCCATCATACAATCATCATCTGATTCAAACCAGCTGAACATGAACAGCATTAATCTGCTGAGTTTGCTGCAAACTTGCCAGAGACAGCTGTTGGCAATACCCCACAGCAGCCTCTCCTGCCTGTGGCCTACTGTAATTCGCTAAAATCACAAAACCAGAGTCCTGGCTTCCCAACCTTAGAGGAGTTATCCTTGCATGGGTTCAGGCAGGCTATAGTGAACAGCCAGTACAAAATCAGTTGAAAAAAGTCCTTATTGTTTTTCTCCTTGTGGGAGCAAGTTTGTAGGATTTATGACTTTCAAATGGGCTCTTCTTTCTTTAGAAGACTTTCTTTAGAAAGTTGGAATGCTTAACAGGAGATCTGAGATGTTCCATTTCTTGTATTAATTTTAGTCTAAGCCCAGAGTCCTGGATGCAGGTAGAAATGTACTTTGGCTCTGACAGCAGTGAGCTGGTAGAAAAGAAAGGATTATGGTCTTGGCATAAAGGTCAACAATATTATAAGATCTGTTTCATCCTTCTTTTACAACCCAGTCAAAATCAGCAGTTCACCTCAGCTCCCTGAAAGTAGCAGGCATCATAATGACAGCCTGAGAAGAGATAAAGGTCTGGGCGGAGCTCTTTTAACGTAAGTCTGGATATATTCATACTGAAAGGTTCTGCCCCATGTTTAGCACAGGTCTCCAGTTCCCCAGTCACTTTTACAGTGTTATGTATCTGATGGGCCAGCCAGTTGTGCCTACTTCACATAGCTGCTATGAGATAGCAGATTCCTACAGATGGGCTGTATGAGAAACTGCCTCTTGGTCCATTCTGCACTCACACCAAACTCTCTGGGACTGCCCAGCCAAGTGAGACAACTGGTGGCATTTGGAATAACCTGTGAATATCTCCTGCCTCTCTCCTCCTGTCCTGTTCCAAGGGTTGGCCCTAAGAAGCTGTAAGGTTTTAAGAAGGACCTTCCACAACCCAGGACTACAAGATGATCAGCTTCTTGCAGACATCAAACATGTTGAAGGCTATCTGAGATTTCAGGACAAAACAAAAAGGGAGGCTCTGGACCATGGTTTTATTTCATGGATTTCTCTCCTGCTTGTTCTCCTCATCACTTCCTCCTCCCCCTTCAGAAGCAACTTACAATAGACAGCCAGAATCTCAAGGTTAAGCCTTCACCGAAGTGAAGATCCAGGAGAACCCACATACCCTCAACAAACAAAAAAACTTAACCTGGTTTACATGCTAGTAAGGATAATTAATCTATATGGCATATTTGCTTACCTTGTCCATATAAACAAAGAATAAAATGACTAGTATCAGCTCTGCCAGGAGAATTATCAGCAAAACGATGAAAAACTAGAACAAAGAAAAAAGAGGTGGTGTATATACTCTTACAAACTAGAGAGTAAACCTGGAGCTGCTAGAAACTACAAAGACGATAGGCTTACTACCAGTTTGCGGGTTTCAGTCATGCTTTTGTCTTGCTCCTTTTGACTGCTGTCACAGCACAAAGTCATGGGAGTCTCCTTCCTTCACACAGACTACAGGACAGATGCTAAATCCCTTAGCGCAAAGATCAATGTGACATGCCTCAGAAATTATTCCCTAGCAGATGGGCTTGAACCACATGTGACTGTGGAATACTCATCATATTACTCAGCACTTCTATTCCCAGCTCTGTATCTGAAATCTCTCTCTCTGCAGAGGCATTCCAACTGTGAGTTCTAGTAGTCTCTCACTACTTTTCATACCCATCAGGCTTTTTTTTTTTTCATGCCTTTATGCCCTAGCGGACTCCAGACAGGCAAAACACCCCCCAGACACTGGGGAAGAAGCAGAATGGAGCACAGCTAGCTCTTCAATTGGAAACTCATGACAGTCATGATAGCATAAAATGACATTTGCAGAACCTCATACGAATATAAAGTCTTTTTTAAAAAATTAAGCTGGTGTTGCAGTTAGTGTGGATGAATCGCACGGACTTCAACGTGAATCTCTGTTCGCTTTCCTAGCTGTGCAACACACAAAACTAAGCAATCAGCAAAAAAACTAGGTACACATTTTGCCTCCAGTTTAATTCTCTGAGGTGGTTTAAGGAATTCTGCCCAGCTGTTCCCCAGCATCATATAAGAGAGAGTTTTGCACAAGGAAAATATGGTCCTTAATGTCACAGCATCTGGATTTGCAAGCTTTAACTGAATTGGGACCTGTCTGCCTTGAAAGCCCTCCTCCCACCTTCTGCCACAATACCTCTCTCCTTATAGGGTGGTTCGCCTCTTCCCAGCATTTTTTTGGGGGGTGATATTTATATGGGGGGGTATTATATATTCCCCCATATAACCTCCCATCATTAGTCAGGGAAGCTAATGATGAAATCTTCTGAGTGTATGCAAGAAGATCCACACTGTGTTTTCTGAGAGGGGTTCCCAGCCTCTGTGCTTCAGTTCTGGTCAGAGAGTTTCAAGGGTCAGACTATTTATTTTTTATTGATAAAAATAAAAAGAGACCTTGACTTCTTAACTTTGGCTCAGATGGTTTCCACCATTCTCTGACAAAGGCCTGGGACAAGGGCAATGTAGAAAATAGCCATGAGAGGCTTTGAGCAGCTCTGTGCCTTAATATTTTTTTCTTTTCAACACACATTTCCAGAAGGGCTATCCAGGTTGATCCTACAGTTCATGCTTAACCATTCAGAGGTAACTGACAGCAATTTGCTTTGCTACCTAATACATTAGGGCACATAGTAACAAGACACATTTGCTAATAGACCACTGATATCACTGTGACCAAAGCTGTGGGATATCATACTGCAAGCCTACAGAAGAGTAAAAGCCAAGGGCAATGTCACAGTGAGCCACAAGACTATTTTGCACTGGTCATTCAAAGAAAATAATAACAAGGCAACAGCCACCATTCTTAGTGAAAAGGAGTAGTGATGTCTTACACTCAACAGGAGGCACTTGTTTTCCTTGATAGCACCTAGGCAGCCCAGGAAGCCGGTCACCATGATCACCGTGCCAATGGCAATGACGAGGTTGGCAGCTGAAAGTGATGGAAAGCTGGGAGAAAATGTGGCGAAGTTCCCTTGTGACACTGACAGCCAGATGCCCACGCCCAGCAGACCACAGCCACATAACTGCAAAGAGACAAACAAAAGAAAGGTTTCACCATTAACATAAATGTCACTGTCTCCTTCCCGAAACTGTGAAAAGAAAGAATTTCACAAGCAAGTTCTCAGGTAAGTGTTCTACAGTAATGCTCTCAGTGACCTGATGCTGAAACAAAGTGAAATTATATGTTCTTACTTAGACTTGGTCATGTCACCTGTACTTATAATTCTATTTAAAAGCCACTGGATGGCAGAATTCTCTTCTGAGAGACTTAGCACATGAAACCATGGCTACCCATTGATCTCCCAAAAGCAACCCAATGCAATTTTTCTCTGTGAAAATAAAAAATATTAATTGAAAGAATGCTCCATTGCACTTATTTGTGCAGTCATCTGCAATGTCTCAGAGTGTTCAGCCCTGTATTGCCTCATCCTAGGTGAGACAAGGAAGTCCTGAAGACATTTACAATCAAAAGCATCATTTCAGTAAATATTTGTCATAAAATGCCCAGTTGCAGTAGCCAGGCTGGGTTTTAATATGAGTTCTCATAGCTTTAGTGTTGATAGCCAGTGTTCACAAAATGTCGCCAAATCAGATTTCTAGGTACATTATCTACATTATCAAGCCTTATGCAAGATGCTCACAGGCATTCCCAAGGGAAGCAGAGTAACACATGTGTTGGGTGACAGAGGAAATGTTCATGTTTCTTGTAAGGAGACTGGGAAGCACCTCTGCTTCCAAAACTCAACACACAGTAACTCCACAGAATGGTTTGGGAAGCTTTGCATCACCAGGTATGGATAAATGTCACATCATCTGTGTCCTCTAATAGAGCTGGATACAGGTGCCACAGGAGTGTGTGTGGCAGGAAAAAGTCAAACACCTGCTATCCCTGTGAAAAGACTGGTACGGAACATACACGCATGTGGCAAATTTGTCCTCTCCACTTAAAAATCTTGAATTTATTTCTCATTGCCTTTCATGATATGTCAGCAAGACTGGTGTGAACTTTGAGTAGTAAAGATCTGGGGGGGATGCAAAACTGAAGCCTCCTGATACTCTGCTGCAGGACCCAGTGGGCATAGCCACAGGTTTAAACTGCAGCTCATGGAATCAGCCACTCTATTGCTCCTGCTTTAAATTTCATCTACTCTGTCCTTGAATTGCTGCAGCTTTGGTGCCTCAAGCTCACACAGGAATCCATCCTGTGGTTCAGCTGTTTCCACCGTTAGATGAGAACTGCAGGCAGTTGCTGGGGCTGAGAGCTTAATAGTTCAGGAGGTCAGAAACAGTCCCTCACCACACAACATTCATTTAAGGTATTAAATAGCATTTCTAAGCTGCCAGGGCTGCAATTGCCATTAGCTGATGGCACTTTAATCAATGACTTCTTGACACTCCATGGATGAGACTGTAAATGTTTCCAAAGAAGTTTCTACCAAAGACCAAAATTGTTCAATGTAACTTTCCATCAGATCCTGAATTCACACTTTAAAGGTCATTCACAAATGTGTTCCTTGGACTTTCATACTCTGTTAAGTTCAGAAATCAAAGCCCTAGCTCAAGTGTTTAGAAAGAGTGCTATGAATTCTGGAATCATTAGGCCAAAAGCAATAGATCATTGCAGATAGACAAGGTGGTGGTAAGAGCAAGGTCAGGGAAAAAGGCTTACAGAGGAAGGACAAGTAAAGCACATAAAGGAGTACATATGATTAATACAAAGCTCATCCCAGAAAAAAATCAAACCTCAGAATCCAACACCAATTATGAGATTGTAGCAAAAGAGATAAAAGAAAGAAGGCCTAACCAGCATCTCTTTTGAAAAAGATCAGCATCATTTGAAAAAATCCTGCAACACAATCCTTGAAAGAGATTTGGTCTGGAAGAGAAAGGTGGCTAGGAAATTACTCCAGAAGGTTCATGTTTATGTTTACTTAGAAAAAGTTAGAAGCACCTAATTGCTTAAGTGAGGGAAGGTAGAGTTACCTTCTATCACAGGAAATCAGGAAACGGACACATGGTCCATGATATGGACATGAAGACAAAAAAGAAAAAAAGAAAAAAAAGAAAAAAAAAGAGAGAAAAACAAACCAAGAACAGAAGGAGAATCAAAGCTGGAAAGCAGAAAAAGACAGATGATCTCTGTCCCTTTGGCAGGGTCTCAGTTCAGGAGACCTCCACATACACTTCCACACAGGGCATACAATTTCTTCACTTGCTTGTGGTAGCCACATTAGTACTTTGGTAAACTCAGGAGCAAAACACTTTGCTTTTTGGCAGAAGACCATTCACCTGCACCTTCCCCATTCCACAGTGACTTGAGCAGGGAAGAAGCACTGACACTTGAAATGAAATGTTTGCAAAAAAAGTCTGGTGGATTTGCAATGCACCTGTGCTGTCCCAAGGCAGACCACTATGGAGAAGAATGCCAGACATGAGCACACCAGGAGAAGAGTCCTTTAAAATGCAAAATGAAGTGGAATGTCAGCTGACTGAGGCTACAGGCATACCCACATTTGCCATTTCTTCCTGCAATTTAAAGTCCTGCTGAAGACAGTAATGAAACAACTTCTCTCCCACTGTTGTAGTGATCTAGCCAATATACCAAAGTGCACAATGTGATTACAGTTCCATTCAGAACTTTCACATACCTTCTACCTCCCAAAGTAAGATTTCTCCACCCCTAAATTACACTGAAAGTTCAGATTACATAAAACATCAGGAGATGGAGTGACTGTTAAAGGCTGATCTATGCAATTGGGATAGAGAGAGTAGAAAGTCAGAAATTTGATAAAAAACATGATGAGCTAAAAACTTCCACAAGGTGGCATCCCATATCAAACAGCACTAAAAGTTTAAGACAAATTTCATATTTCTTCTCTCCATAGCTCCTCGATTCTTGTGGTTTCTTCTCTGTTTTTTGGGTTTTTTTCCTCTCTGTCATTCTACTGCATAGCAGTACTGATGATGCTAAAATTTATGCTTTAAACTTCAGGTCCCATGACAAATGCTTTTTTCACTCATGCTTCTTTAAAAAAATCTCAAATAATTCCACTGACACGGGACTTAATTGCATACAACCATACCAACCAAAGCTGGCTAGGATTCTAGCAATAAAATACCTTTCACTGACACTTTATTCTATACTAGTCTCATTTTTTATACAACATGAACACTACAAAAATGCTCTGACATCTATTTATTCTCACAGGATCTATCTCTTCCCGTTAGGAGCAACTGAATCCTGGAGTGTGAAAGCAGCAAGAATATATCAAGTCATCTTATTAATTCCTTTTCCACCATGTAATTAAATAATATATGCTGCTTGGTATTTAATTGTGTGAGAGTGATGGCACTGATGTTCCTTCCCTAGAGAAATGTTTCAACAGAGTAATAAATTTCACCGGATTTTTCTTTTCAAAAAAATGTTGGCTCATTTCCCTCTCATGATTAGAAATCATCATCTTCTAGGCAACCTCCTTCCCCTGGTGTTTATGGTCACTGCAGAACACTATCATAAAGTCAGTCACTTTTACTTATAGGGCAATTTATCCAAGCTATGGTACACATATTTTGAGCTTAAAAGCAAAAGGAACACCAATGTTCCTCACATGTTCTTCCACACTTTGAATTCTCTTCAGTACCTCAATGTCTGTCTTCATCACTGTGTCCAGGAAACATAAAGTATTCTAGGAAACACTAAGAGTCTCAAATGCTTTGAGGGAAATTAGAACTCCAGATAAACTCAGAGAGAAAGAAACACCAAAACAAGCCTTTCCCTGACAAATGCTATCACCCGAATAGGAATAATAGGAAATTATTCTATTCTGCATTTTTGAGCATTCTGTGAACTAATACAACAATACAAACTTCCACAACAGAGCATTTTACCCAGGTTTAGCTGCCTTAATCATAAAAAGATACAGGAAGAGTTTACAAGACGCAGGAAAGGACAACACAGATGGTCAGAGGTATGCCAAGACTGACATATTGTACAGAAGGAGATTATGCACAGGATTATCTAGCTGGGGAGGAATTATTAGACAGGATGTGAATGAAATATTCACAACTCTAGAGGTCAGTAAGAAAACCAAATAGCCTGTGTCTCAGTCCTTTCCAATGACAGGAACAAGGGGAATAATAGCAAGCATTTGTAGTACATTTTGCTTCACACAGCTGAGAAGTAAATTGATGAATTATGCCACAGCTGGTTACAAGAATCCAGCATTGTGCCCACTGTTGTCAGTGAGGGCTAGATAATTTTTGCTATTTGTAATAGCATTTATGGTTTCTTAGCATTTACACAAATAATGGCATTTTGTGCTTCTCAGAGTAAGATAATGTGTGCAGAATCTAGCAAAACTACCAAGCAGCAACAAGCTGGGGTAAAGAAGGAGTAGAAAATGCCATTCTGGTAATGTTTATTAACTGAGTAATATTGATAGACTTGCCCTTGAAGTCACTGAACAGCATCAGAAAAAGGAATCGGATAAGGAAGGCACTACCAAGAGGAAAGGGATGAGGCCATATTCTTGTTGACTTCTGCAGTTATTCCATCCCATGCAAAGAATGCATGATGGAAAAGCTGCACAAAAAGGTGTGTGTGAGAGAAAGAGTTTGTTCTTGACATCAGACTTTCTAGTGCTGCTTAAACACCAGGACACACTTGGAATAGAACAGAGACATTTAGAAACCAAATAATGAGAGACAACCACAAGGGAGAAAAAGAAGCATCTCAGTTTGTATTCCACCTCGAATAACATGCCCTGGGCCATCTGTGGCCCAGTTACAGAGAACAGAAAGCTCCCCACCTTCCTCTGTGCTGTGTTAGAACAAGAGATCTTGCCTGAAGCAAAAATGATACAATGAAAAATACACGGTAGAGCTTAAATATGGCCCCATAAAATGGCAAAAAGCACAGGAGGTTTGTTACAAGGAAATACTGACAGCATGACTGCAAAAAAAAGTGTCAGTGCTGGGAACTGATTTCAGGACAACTGCAGTGACAAAAAGACACTCTGAATTAGGTTTTGACAGACTTCTGTTGAAACAAAGTCAACAGGAAGATGACCTGGACCAAAAGGACAAGCACGAAGAAGCCACAAGGACAAGCAGAATGCAACACCAACGCCTAGCCCAGAAAGGTTTTTCTGTGTCTAGGTGTCTCTTAAAACCCTTCCCTTTGATGGGGTCCACAACACTTTGGAAAAGCTGCCAATAATATTATCCTTCTGTTTGGTAAGTTCCACAAGATAAAAGTGACCTTTCTCAGGTCTTCTTTTCAAGACAGAGAGATTTTTCCACCATTTATCCAACTGACTCTCAGACCAGTGTGCAGATGAGATAAGGAAGACAATGGCCCTTTTATGAAGCAGCAAAGTCTTCTCACTCTGATCCTGGGTTTTGGGGGGGGTTTGTGTGGGGTTTTTTGTTGTTTTTTTTAGTATTTTCCCCTCTCCTTCATTTATGGTATCATAATGCATTACAGATCAGAAAAACAGTTCTGGAAGGAGACAGGGATGAGAACTAGATGCCTTCCACCACTTCAAAACACTCCAGAACAGAGATAGGGTTTCTGCAAATTAAGTTTTTGGATGCCAATCGCCAACTCTGGATTTGGGTGGTTAATCCATCTCTGGAAAGGACTGGTGCTTAAAGGAGATTTTCAGGTAAGATTAGATACATTTTTCTGCACTGTCTAGATAATCCAGAGGATTAATCAAAACTGGGACTTAACAGCTCACAATCTCAGATCTTGCAAAGCAAGATCATCTTCTAAATATGATCTAAAATACAGCAAGGACACTGAGAAGTTCTTCAGCCATATACTAGAAAATGAGAATAGAGTATGGAAGTAGGTGAACATAGTCAAATAAAACCTACTTAGTGCAACTGCCATAACAATGTGCTGATTTAAACTCCTCTACAACATTCCTGTGAACAGAGCACTGATGGAAGACAAGGAAATCATTTTGATGTCTTCTTTGAGTCTAGTTCTGTAACAGCTGTACTGACAGCCTGTTTCTAATAGAAGGTACAGAACTGGAACTTGTGCAAATGCTGAGTTTCCTTAACCCATCTGCCAGAGAAAGCATTTTTCACCTTCCTAGAGTCATTCCCCCAAGCAATACTCCTGGGATGGTCCTGACAAACTCAAGTGAGGCATCAGACTGTGATCTTCTGTGGAGCAAGCAGTGGGAGAGCTATCCTGAGGAGTATTAAATTCTGACACTTTTATCAGTCTGTGTTTTTGAAATGTGTAAATATGCATCCAGAAGTCTTAAGCTTTGGCTTGGATGCTCTTCCCTGATCACTCTGAAGTCTTCAATAAAGGATGTGTTCTGTAAAAGGAAGATGTAAGGCCTGGGTTTACTTGGTTTGTCAAGGACAGCTGAAGCTTCTCTTTAGTTGAAGGGCAGCTCGGGTAATTCAGGTTGCACTTTGGGAGAAACTTTCACTGAGAAATGAGTACAGCACTTGAAGAAGTTACCAAGAAGGTGCCAAAATCTCCAGTCACAGGGGTTTTCAATGCTTTGCTACAGGCAGTCATGGTTGACCTGAGCTAGCACTAGCAGCAGCACCACTTGGTATGACTTGCAGAGAATTCTGTCAAGCAACATTTCTATGATTTTATAATTTCCTCAGCTACTATGTTCTTCCTAATTTGTGAAAAATACAGCAGCCATGTCATTTCTAATGAACACATGAAATCTCTTTCCTGTGGAAGACCTATGGGGAGAGCTCTCTTGCCATGCTGGGGAAATCAGCACACTTGTGCATGTCTCTAGTGCCTGGACATTTTATGGCAGGGAGTTGCCATTTTGTTCACATTTAACAAATGCTGCTGCTCTGTGATTAGCTGAAAACAGCTATAAAATGGACAAAACATTCTTTAGTAAGAGCTAATGAAACAAATAATTCAAGTGTAAACATTAGCAACAGTAAAAGACTGTTTTATTGTCCCCCGCTTTATCGGACTGCAGAACAAGCGTTGACATGTCTGAAGTGGGGGAAGACTTCAAGAAGGTGGAAGGGGAACGATGATGGACACAGACATGCTGAGATGTGCCCAAGGGTTACAGACCCCACCTACTGAGCCAATGCTCTTTAACCTCTTCATTAATGACCTGGACAATGGGCCAGAATGTTCCCTCAGCAAGTTTGCAGATAAACTCAAACTCAAACAGAGCAGATGGCAGAGCTGCCCCTCACAGAGACCTAGGCTGGATGAAGAATCAGGCAGAGAGAACATCTTAGGAAGTTCAACAAGATGGAATGCCGAGTCCTACACCTGGAGAGGAATGACCTTGTGCACCAGGACACACCATAGGCTGAGAAGCTTGGAAGCAGCTCTCCAGTGGAGGGTCTGGAGTCCTGGTGAACAAGCTGATCAGAAGCCAGCAATGCAAACTCAAAGCAGAGAAGGCCTACAGCACCCAGGGCTGCACTAGGAAGAATGTCTGACAGTCTTGAGCACTATCCTTTCCCCCTACTCAACACCGGTGAATCCAGCACAACTGGAATGCTGTGTCCACTTCTGGGCTCCCCAATACAAGACAGACATTGCTGAATACCAGTAAGAGAAAGGAGCCTCTTAAGAGGCTGAGAGGGCTGGGACTGTTTGTCCTCAAAAAGAAGAGGCTCAGGGGGTTCTTATTGATCTGTATAAATACCTAATAAAAGGCACTGAAGAACAGGGAGCTGCTCTCCTCTTAGGAGTGCTCAGTGACAGGACAAGATGACCACAAATTCAGACACAAAATTCAATGCAACACCTGTGAGGGGGACCAAACACTCAAGTAATGTTTCCAGAGAGGCTGAGGAGCTTCCATCTGTGGAGATACTTCAAACCTGACTGGATACTTCACAGTCTGTCTGAAGACTAGAGGGTCTCTGCATTCTCTGTTCTGGCTGACTCTGCTGAAGCAAGGGACAGCAGATGATATGACCTCTACATGTCCCTTCCTACCTCTTCCATTATTCTGTTAGGAGATAAGCTCTCACATATCAATTAATAGTTATATTCAGGTATATTCTCCACTATGCACACATACCCACCCTTTCCCCCCCCACCGACCCCGTACCCAGTGTCTGCCGGAACAGGTAAGGAACAAACTCACTCAATTATTCACAGCTTGTGTCCAAGACAAGCACAGACCTGATTTTCTAATGATTGTCATGAATAATTTGGGGATCAACACCCCATTCATGAAATTTCTAGGTGATAAATTGTTGGTACTTAAAAACTAAGTGTGGAGAAATGTAGCAGTAGAAAGGAAACAAAGGATTAATTTAAAGGAACATAACCTGTAGAAAGAGATTCCCAAATACAGACTTCCTGCAAAATTATTTGGGAAAAGCTGATGCAAAAAAGCAAAGTGTCAAAACAAATGAGGCATTACTTTGGACTGCAGTAGTTCTTCTCCCAAAACTTCACGGCTATTTTGAGTGGCATGCACAAAGGCAACAAAGCAAAAAACAACAAAACTGTCTCTGTCTGCAGCTGTGAAAGGTCAGATTTAGTTGTGCCACTGTCAGCATTATCATCTTTTTGTGTATAAGACAACACCCAAAGTGTAGTAGGCAAAAAAGACTGAACATTTGAAGAGCATTCAGAGATGATGTATGAAGGAGGATTAAAATGTATACAACACAGTTAAGTGATAGTTAAACTCAGAAGGCAGGAAGGAGAATGGAGGCAGAACTTCAAAACAAGTATTAGAAAAAAAAATTAAACATTATACATCAAATATCAAAACTCCTGAAATCAGAAGGACTGGCAGGGCCCTAACTAGTCATTTGCTGGATGGAAAAACATCAAAGACAAAAGAGAGTTCAAAAAGCCAAAGACAAAATATATAAAATCCAAAGAATAACTAATACAGAAGAAGGAATTAGGCAGTCACTCCACAGAGGAGACCCGATTGGAAGGCTATTTAACATAAAATTTATAAAGGCTGTATAATTTTTAAAGGCTATATAATTCATAAAGCCCATAGAGGACTTGTGATTCTTACAGAAACACTACCCTTACGCATATATTAGAATGCACAGTTATGCTGTCCTTGATAACAGACTGACAATAATAGCTCATTTAAAATATAGTAACAAAGCATTATACATAATCTTCACATTAAACCGTTTTCTCATTAGTAAGCATGGGGATAAGAGCTGAAAAATTCTCTAAGCAATTCATCATAATGAATGAGAATCCATCAGCCTAACAAAGCACTTCTGAGCATTAAGCCCTATTTCCTAAACACACATAACTGAAAAGATATCTTTCTGAAATGCAAAGTTGGGGGATTAAGCACAGACTCTCTTTAATTCCTGCAAATGACCCTATCTACAGACTTCAAACTGAAAACAGGCAGCAAATTACATGCTGTCTCTTAATGCACCACTTTTTGAAGTGGCTTGTCAGGAGATATAAGTTTAGGGCTTTTCCCTATGTAATAACATTAATTACAAAATGGAAATCTGCAATGATTTTAAAATTACTTCATTTATTTTATTTTCCTATTTATTTCCATACAGTTAATTTCACTGGAAGTAAAAATCCCATCTGAAAACAAGCTGGACAGAGAGATCTCCTGAATTCATCGCTCCACAGAAACACTCAGGTCTGAGTTTGAGTGCAAAAATAGTTGAGTGTTGCTATTTCATCCCATCAGACCTGCAGAACAGAAAGAAAGCTGAATTTTGCTCTCCCAGTTCTTAGAAAAATTTGAAGAATATTTAACTGCAATTACTAATCCCTCAAAAAGCATAACAAAGTACAAGACTTTTACATGTTAGCAAACATAATTTGGCTAATAAATTTGCTTTGCCTCATTATTAGAACCTCTTTCCAAAACCTTTTGATTCACCAGCACTCAAGTCTTTGAAAACTAGAAGGAAACTTTTCAAGAATTTTCTTAGATGTCAACAGGAAGAGACAGTTTTACCAAGACAGTTTTCAGAGTAACAAACAGTCCAAATTCCAGTATACAAAAGCCCCAAGGGAAACATACCAGAGAAGACAGGAAATCATATTTTATTCCATTGAGAGTAGAGAGCAAAACAAATGTAATCATGATCAGTTTTGTTCCCTCAGTGCTCTGGTTTTTGAGCAACTGCATTAAAGCCTTCTTAAAACAGAACTGTGTGGCTGTTTAAAACGAGATGCTAAATTCATTTGTTCTGTATTTGCACAAACTGCAGGGATATGCATCTGCAGTATTTTCTTCTGAGATGGAAGCCCCTACTACTTATTCATGGACACTTTCTCCCCAGCAAGGAGCACAGGCAGATTCTGGCCAACCCATCAAATATACATTTGCAATGCTTAGCACCCACTGACATAACTCTATGGAATCTAGGCACCTCTGTTGGTCACATGTTGTTAATCTGTCTCCTTTTTCCTGAGCCAATTCTGAAGCCGCTTTATCCGCTTTGTTTATTTTAACCACAGCTGCTTAATTCTACTATATCTCTTAATACCAAATAAAAGCAGCAGGAAAAAAAACCAAAACAAAAATCAGATGTTTGAAGGACTTGTGGTGAGGCAACAGTCAGCAATCCTCCAAATTTGTGAAAAAGGACTGAGGACCTATCCAGCCCCAAAGAAGTTACTGTGAGTTAAGACACTGTCTTGAGGATGTACTACAGGCCACAACCAAGAACACTGTGCATCACAAACACTTCATTCTCCATCTGCTCAAAAAGGGCTTACACTACATTCTGCAAAGATGTAGTGTAAGGATACATTCCAGTTGTATCCTTCTCTTTCAGCTGTTGGAGGCACTTCTGAGGAAAGATGCAAGGAAGCAGTGAGAAGAAACTATTTTCAAAAGTTATTTGTAAACCAGCTCACTGTGTATGTGAAGTAAGCCTAATACTTGTTGGACTATAAGCATTTTACTCTTGTTCAATTTGCATCTTAAAACAGCACAAAACTCTGGGGGATTCACTCCCCTCTTTAATTCACAACATCTGGCACCATTGACAACTGACTAAGGAGTAAAACTTACTTCCAATTTTACTTATTTCACATCAGATTGTAGCATGGTTCCTAATAACCCTGTATTGCTTAAGCTGTTAGTAGAATGAGCACTGCAACAGACAGCAGGAGTGAAGGCAGGCAAACAAGTTCTTTGCCCTCTGCACTGTCTGCTCTTCTTGAGAGTGAATGCAATTTTGTAATAGCAATGATAATAAATAGCAATAATAAATAAATAGGGAAATAGCAATGATAATAAAGGATGAACAGTTTTGCTCAGCACTCAATAGGAAAAAAAAATCTGTAAGTCTATTAGATCAACCAGATAAAAGTTGTGTCCAAACTAATTCAGTGCAAAATTACTATTTCTTTTGTAATATTTATAGTTATCTTATCTCTTTCTATTAATAGGTTCTATTTTGGAGCTACTACCTAGAAAATAACATCTCCCAATGGATTGAGAACACTTCCTACTTCTTGCTAAATACTCTGTAAAGAGGTCTTCAATTAAAAATATTTTATGTGTTATCCATCCATTGCCTGAATCATCTCTATCTAATTACTTTCCAAGATGTAAAAATCCTCAGGCAAGTGAAATTTTTCACCTGCAGGTTGCTGGAAATGCTACAAGGCTGAGCCTAAATCTCTTCAGAGAGACTAACAAGGTTTGACATAATAAAGGGGTCAGATCAGACAAATAAAAAGGTGTAGGAGAGCAGCCATGTGCTACAATGAGAAGAGTTAGAAGCATCACAGTAGGCAGATGACTCGTCAGTTAACTGAATCTCACTTTTCCCTCCCATCCAGAGAGCTGTCTTAGGGAAATAAAGAACAGGCAATCACACTGGCTCAAGAAGAAACATGAATATTCAGTAAGAAAATTCAGCCAGCTACAGATTTAACAAATGCCTTTACTGTCCCAAAACAAACACGGGACAGTGGCATTAGACCACTTAACAAATACAGATGCATGCCACTAACTGTCTTTGAGTCGTGCATCACTGCCAAGAAAACACATTTTAAAAGCTTTCACTGACTTGTCTGAAAGAAGAATGAGGAGCACTTATTGTGGAAGCAAGGGAAAAAAAGGAAACGTTCCAGTTCCTATCTAGAATATTTTAACAAAATGTTCATGCCAAACTCACTACAAGAAGAAGAAACCTGCAGAGAAACAGATGCCAGAATGGTTTAGTAAAAGGAGTACTGAGGTCAGGTGCTCTGTGTTGATTAACCTCCATGGTCCAGCTGCTATCAGGGTGAGAAGGACATGGGGCTGTTTCATCACTATTATGGTTTGTTGGTTTTTTTCATATACCATAATGAAACAATCTTTGTATCAGAAGAGTTAGGAAAGAAGCCACTGTTGCCAGATAGGAGCTGTGATGTTATTTTGGTATCTGAAATGCTGGAAAATTAGACTGGGACAAAATGATGTCTAGCAACCATCTGTAAATATCTCTGTAAACAGTTCTGGCAATTACTGTACCAAACAAATAAGTATTCATGATGTTTATTTATTTAGTCTTCTGACAGGCACTGCTAATAAAACAGACAGCAGTTTGTGATGCAGTGATTTCAAAAGAATTAGAAGGAGATAAACCTAAACATCCTAGAAAAGGTGAGTGAAAGCAACTAGAACAAACAAGGAGGACAAACAAGGCCATATGCAAAGTGGCTGATAAGCTGTATCTCCTCTTTTCACTGAGGAGGAAGCCAGACTGAGGAGGAATTAAGTTAGCAAAGAAAAATCCAAGGCCCTAAGGATTCACAAATGGCAAAATAACTTCATACACTACCATGAGGGGGCTCTGCATACAGTACATATGACAAGGACACCTGATATCCCTGATGCTTAGGGAAGAGTGCAAGGAATGGCAGGCTTATCTGCAGTTTAGGTTGTCTTTTCCCTACCACATGTTCAGTCTGCTAACACAACCAGTGGATGAAATATTTCAGGTGGCAGACATTCTGTATTTTCTGTGCCTTTAACAATCTAACTGAACCTGATATGAAGCAGAGAAAATTGTTTCCCACTGGAGAACAGTTGCACTTTGCACTTTTCTCTTCCCAAAGACAAAAGCAATTGATATAAATGTACAGGAAAATGCTGAACCCTAGCAGAAATTTACATTTTCAAAAATATCTAAAACGTATCTCAAATAAAATTAACTTGCTCTACAGTCTGTAAAGTTACAGGTCTTGATTTCCACTGTAACACATAAAATAATTTGGTTTCTGTAGGTTCTCTACAGACCATATGTTTTCATTTTTGGGATTGGATAAGGTTCACAAAAAATACTACCAGAAGTAAGGAAGACTAAGTGAGAGTGGTGCTGGCTCACCCTTCCCTCTCTTTCAGTGAGCCAACACTGATTTTCTGACAGCATTCCATGTGAACATGCTGACAAGACTGCAGAGGTCACAGCTGGGAGGAACTGGAACTACAGAAGACAGCTCCATCCCACTGTTCGTGCTCTGACAGATCTCTTTGCATCCACTTCCACACAGATCAGAACAGGTACAGAGTTTTTACACCAACCAGAGAGGAGTAAATGCATTTTATTTTGCAAGTCAAATAAAATTCAGCAATCAACAGAACAGGTGCCAGATCAGTGGCACAGCTTATAAAAATTTCCACTAACTTTTGTGTTGACAAGAGTTACAAAGTGCACTGAATGCTTTCCTGCTACCAGAAACAGCAGCAAGTAAATTAACAAGTGTTAAAACTATGTTGAGAGAAATAGATCCTCAATAACTCATGCTCACTTGACTACAGCTTTGCACCCAAAATTTTTTGTTTTACTTTGTGCTTTTACCTGAAAACATAGCTGACTGCAGTTTAAAATACCCCTTCAACAATCAATGAAGATAACAAAAGGCACACTTCATTACAAAATGTTTCAGGATAAGATTAAAAAAGCTTTAGCCACAACATCATGTAGGACATCTCCCAGGCTCTTATCTCTGCTCTGCTGCTTTTAATACGAGAAAGCCAAAATAAATGTACCAAGCAGCAGAAACAAAACATAAAAGCCCAGTTTCATGATCACATTTTACTCAAGTACTGCTAACAACACATAGATACTAGCAGCAGCATCACTATTTGAGTAAATTATTATCTAACTGCATCATATGCACACAGAAGAAGAAAAGCAGTATTCAAATTCTGTAAGGAAAAAAAACCTGTGCCCTCAAGCTTCATCTGGGTATGAAGCAGTGGGATTACTCTTAAGGGCTCAAGTATGTCATGTCAACACTGAATCAATGTAATATATCCTATATGTGATTCTTTCCACATGCAGAAGAAAACTCCAGCAGTTCCTCAGACTGATTTATCCATTTTAGTTTACAGGAGAGAAATATATCCTCAACAACTCATACACACTTGACTGTGGCCTATAAAAAGCAAATAACTTTGCCACAGAAGATGTAATGAAATGTGGATTCCCTCAGATTTGTGACTTCTGATTGGAATCTCGGTTTTCTGATCCATTGTGAAATAACCTCTGTTAATGCTTGCCCTCTCAGAGAGCACGTAGAACAATTTGCTCATGTGTGGATTCTCTGGCATCTAATAAAGCTGGAGTTTATTCTGCAGGCTTCCTCTAAGGATCTGTATCCCCTACCCAATCACATCTTCAGTTTTATTTCTGTCCCTGCAGAATTCATTAAAATGTAAATTACGTTCTACTGAAAAAAACATAAGACTGTTAATGGAATTTCATCCATTGCATTATGCAGATATCCAAAACAGACAACCACTTTGAACTTGTCATGATATACAGTGAAAGTTATCCCCAAAGGTTATCTCTAGACATAAATGCACTAGGTTTGATTTTTTGTTATCCAAGGTGGTATTTGTTTGTGGTTTGGACACATGCTTGACTAAAAAACTTAACAGATGGAAGAAATTAAATCCTTCAAATATGGCCTAAAAATAGCTCCTCTTTCCCTACCTCTAATTTTTACTCACAAGTTAATGGCCCCTAAGCACTTTTTCCTTCTATCTCTGCAGGTCACCTGTAAGTAATTTATCAAGAAAAAAAAAAAAAAAATAGTTAGAATAGGCTGTTCTTTTAGTAAGCCCAGGTCATACTCTCCAGTAATCTCTGACTTGTCTGTTTCTAAGGCCAAGCTACAAGACACACATTCTGGTGTCAGAAATACCTAATGGATAACCACTGAGAAGAAAACTAAGAAAATGCAGTCACAGACAATGACTTGTGAAGCCCCCTATTTAAATATATTTATTCCAAAGGATTCATTACCCTTCTTGCCATCTCACTTTCTTATGAAAAAAATATTAACTGGTAAGAACCTAACACAAGACTACATATAGCTACTCTTTACATCTACAAGCACAACTGCAATGTTACATTACTTCAGTTTTCACCTAAGTCAACTGCCTTAGTTGGCAATTTATGGATATATTCTGTAGCTATGGGATTGTCTAGATTCACACGTGCTAATGACAAACGTTGTCTTCCTATTTTCAAACTCTAATAATGAAACACAAATGAAACTATCTGGTTACAAAAAATTTATCCATGATGAAGAGAAATACACTTTTTTTTTAGGTTATTCCTCAGCAAAAGTCTAATTTCCCTGAAGATCAGCTTCTACATTTAGGGTAGTATTGCCTTTGAGTGGGAGCTGACTCAAGGACCAAACTCAAAGGTATAAACAAACTTCTGTAAGAAGTCGCACTCCACTGCATGGAAAGCTTCAGCAACTTACACAGGAGACCTCAACTCAAGTCCCTACTGTTGGCAAAACAGTTGGAATTTCTCCATCCTATAATTTCATGTATTTCCTAAGGCACTTTAAAGTCTCATCATCCTGGGCTGTCTGTGTAAATATGCACACTTTCAGAAAAAGACTCATGCCAGCTAGAAGTGGTGTTCATTTTGGATATGCACCATGTGGGTAACAGCATCCTATGCAGCCCACAAGCACAGAGGTCATTCACACATGTGGGCCTGGTATTTCTGAGACTGAGAATTGCTAGCTCTTCCCAAGGGAAACTTTTCAACAGTTTTCCTTTTTACAAAGCAACTTTGTGTAAACAATATTCCTTTCCTATAACAACCTCTCTCCCAGGTGTTGTTTTGCTATTTCTGTTACTTAACCAATGGAGAGAGGTGTCAATCCTATGGACCAATAATGTGCCTTTTTAGCACAGCATGTTATAAAAAGGCTGAATGAATTGTAAATAAAGCCACCTGATTCTCTTCTGCCTTCTGACTGGAGTCAAGCATTTTCATTTCGTGTCCAACTGTAACACACGCATACAAGTTTTGGTGTCTTTAAACTTGTGGCATAAAACTGCAAAGCTGTATTGCCAAACACGGATCAGGTGGAACTAGAATTGGAATATACTCCACTTCAGAATGCAGGACGATTTGGAACACTGAAAGTATCTGTATTCCACCTTTACAAGTACCACGACTCGTGCAGACAGAAATAAAACAGTTCAGTTCTAATGGGATGAGACTTTGTGTAAAAAAGTTTAAATTGCATTTGGAGTCTCATACCCATCTTTTCATTTTTTCCATCAGTCTGGATACTATATATAAATTAGCCATTAATGAGAACAAAGACATTATTGCATGTAAGTACTGTGACTTAAGTGAGTCAAAAGCCTTCTATTACTTCTGAAATACAACATTCCCCATCTGGAAGATTAGAAAATAACACTTCTAGACCCTACAGGGGTATCTTCTTTCTCTAATTAAAACATCCTTATGAGGAAAAGCAAACAATTGAAGCACCAGAAAAAATCAGGAAAAAGCTTGGGAATAAAAACACAACACACAGAGTATGAAATAAAAACATTTTCATCTTACTACCCACACATTGCACTTTTTGTGATTTTTTTCCTATTTGTATGCTTCTTTTAGTGTCTAAAGACTTTGAGCACAGAATCCCTCAAGAGGTAAGCCATACCTAGTTTTAGTTATGCCAGTTATACCTTCATGAGCTTGGGAATCAAAGGACCACTCCTCACTAAGAATAATTTCTGAGTGGCAGTCTTTTGCTCCCTGGATTTTCTTGATGTTCCTCTTCTCAGTGACATTTTGTGTTTCTGTATTTTGGCCCATGGTTTCCATGGCTAAACTAATGTTCAGCCCTAGCTATTGGAAGCCATTCTAGCAAGCTAATTCTTCAATACTAATGATGGTTTTTCTGGCTTTGTAAGGACAGATACAATCAAGCCACGTGGATAGCTGAGGCCTGAAGAGCCATAAGAAGTAAAAAAAAAAAGTCTGAAATAGAGTAAAATATAACTACAAGCTCCAAAATCCATATTTGGGTATCTTTGTGAGTTTAAAGCACAAAGAACAGAGGTCTCTTCATCAAAATGAAGTTTTTCGTTTTGTTTGAGAAAAACCCAAAACATTTCAGGCTAAACTATTCTAAGCCCAAACCCACCACCACCATTTTCCCTCTGATTTGTACTTTTTCTCAGAATGATGTTTCTTCTTTGTGAAGCCAGTGGGAAATGCATGGCTGTACACAGTCTCCAAAAACAGCTAGTCTTCTACCAAAAACAGCTGAGTTTACTGCTGTGAAGGAAGTATGCCTATTTATCTTTACTGGCTGTCACAAGGATACCTCAGTGTGCATGTAACAGGACTAGTGGATTCTCTGGAAGGTGACAATTCATAACACCCACTATGTGGAAATGTGTTTGTTTATACAGCTCTGCATGACAACAGATGATGGAGCTGTCGACATCAGTTTGGATACTTGATGTCTTATGATAGGTAACCTTCTATGCTTTTAGTGATTGACTTGCATAGCACCAATTCAGCAGTCCAGAAATGGCAACTTCCAAAATCAGAGGTCTGTTGATCTTCAACTTCTCACAATTTTGTCTCTGGTCTTCCTTTCAAGCCTGGTAAACCTGGAATGTCTTTTGCTACACGGGTTTGCCAAGTCATCAGTCTTTATGCATTAAAGCCCATCTGGAGGGACCTTGAGTTGTGCTGAGACTGCTCATTTACTATATTTAGACCTGAGAATTATCTGTGATTATGCACAGACAACATACTCAAAACGGCACAAAGATGAATCACAGTTGAGGTTGGAAGGGACCTCTGAAGGTCATCTGGACCAACCCTACTGCTCAAATAGGGCCACATAGAATCAGTTGCCCAGGACATGGTCCTGGGTGGCTACAGAATACCATCAATGACAGAGAATCCACAACTTCTTTGGGCAACTTGTTGGCCCTCACAGTAAAATAAGTGTTTTCTGATGCTCAGTTTTTGTCCAGTGCCTCTTGTACTGTCACGTCACCACTGAAAAAATCTTGGCTTGATTTTCTTTATACCCTCCTGTCAAGCATTTGTATATATTAGTTAGATCCCTGTCTTCTCCAGGCTAAACAGTCCTGGCTCAGTCAGCCTTCCCTCACAGTAGAGATACTTCATCGTCTTAGTGGCCCTTTGACTCATTCCATTATGTCCATGTCTGTCTGCTACTGGGAAGCCCAGAACTCCAGGTGTGGCCTCACCAGCACTGAATAAAGGAGAAGGGTCACCTTTTCTTGACCTGCTTGGAACACTTCTAATGCAGCCCAGGGTACTATTGGCCTTTTTTGCAGCAAGGACACATTGCTGTCTCCTATTCGACCTGCTATACACCAGAATTCCCAGGTCCTTTTCTGCTAAGCTGCTTTCCAGCCAGGTGGCCCCAGCACACAGAGATGCATGGGGTTGTTCCTGCCCACTTTGCATCTTCCCTTGTTGAACTTCAGCAATTTCCTGTCAGCCCATGAAATCATCTCCAAATCATGTTTATATTTTGGTTAAAGCAGAAGGAACTCACCTGAAACTAAACTGGGCCTCTCTGTAGCCAAAAACCATGAGATGCTATATTTTGAGCTAAACAATAAGAGCTACCAAAAAGGCCCTGAGCAATTTATTCTTCCTGCAAGGGCACACTGAGATAGGTCTGTCACTCACATGCTGCTACTTTAGATTATGCAGCCCATGACAATCTGAAAAGCATAGGAAGGTAGAAGATGGAAAAAAGAGTTGCCAGGAGCCACATGTGAAAGCTTAAGCAACACATAAACAAAATCTCCAAATCTGTAAGAGTGCAACATTTAAACATATGGGAAAAAAACCAGTTCTACTTATATCAGAGGAATGTGTCATTAAACACACTTGCTGTGACTGGTTACCTTCTTACAGAGTCAAGATATCCTGTTATCACATGTGAATCTTGATTTTCCTTTACCAGGGCTGTAGAATCCATAATTAAGCTCCAGTTCCTGACTGTAAATCTGTGCAGTGTAATCTGCCTGCATTGTGATGCTTGCCATGATAAAATCATTCTGGGGTAATTTTCTTATATGATACCTCAGTACTTACTTCCCTCACAAAAGGTATCTGACTGGCAAATACAGGTAATCCTAAACTGCAGGCTGTGCTATAGATTTCAACACAAACATGGGTTACAGAAACACATTGACTAAAATAATCTCCCAGCAGAGAGACAGCCATGTGATTTTGACCTTTCCAGTCTCTATCCAAAAAGCTTTCAAAAAATACTTCCCATTCCACAAGTTGAAGTAGCTTTTGCTTCAGCGGGAACACTCAAAACTACAGTCCTTGCTCACCTACCTTCCTATATGCTTCCATCTCTTTTACCACATACATCAAAGAGAAGCTAAAGTGGTCTTCTGTTATTGTTGCCATTGTGAAATCCATTCAGCAAGACCTTCAAGTCAGGAAAGACCAAATCTAACTCCTAACATGTCTTCATATGTGCTGGCATGTTTCTCCAATTATCCTCTGACATCAGACATGCTACAGGAATACAGAACTCTGTGCAGCAATTGCTTTGCTATTCCCAATGCACACCTGACTGAGGCTTGAGCCCTGTGACTTGCCCTCACGAGCTCCTAGCTCATGCTTTTCTGTAGAAATCAGATTACACTTGAACACACCTCTTACTACAAAACTGAGGCAACAAAAAAGAATAAAAGAAAATGGTGCTAGATTGCAAATAGCCCTCTACTCCTGTGTACAGTCAGAGCATTTTTTCTCAAACCACCTGTTATTTAAGTTTACTATTTGCATTTGCAGGGTTCAAGAAAAAAAAGTGATCCCTATAGCAGCAACTAACATCATCTCCCATGGATTAGCATGCTCTTGTATGGCTTAGTATCACCCTGGCTTCACATCTACCTTGCACTTCCAAGGCAGTTCAGCCACCTGCAAGAGGCACAACTCTTGTCTGTCCATCTACTTGAGGAGAGAGGTGAATGAGGAACTGCTCAACAGTTTGAAAGAGCCTCCAAACTGAGTATCCAATGAAAACAAGAGCACAGGACTATATACGTAAAAAAGACTCAGAGATTGCACTCCAGACATGAAATCCAGCTTTGTCTACTCTGACCATAAGACTATGAACAGCCATGCACTGAGCAATGACAGCTGGAGAAAGTGCTCACCATTCAACCCAGATGTGGAAAAAGAAATATTTTCCTACTTCCATCACTTCCACTTTTGGAAGTGACCTCTGTTCTCAAAAACACTTTTCTAACAGGTCAGGGTAAATGCATATTGACAGATATTTAAAACATCAGCTTCCATCATCATTTAAACTGAAAGAAACCTTGAATAAGTCACGCATTTTAACCTGCATTGCTTTTGTACCCTTAACTCAGTTTCTTTCTATAGATAATTAATGCATCTTTTTGTCAGGTCAGAAGAGAATCTGTTTCTATACACTAAGTCATCTTTTTCTGCTAACTGAATTTTGGTAGAAATTTGCACTCAATCAAAAGCCACAAAACAACATTTCAAAACTATACACTATTAGTTACACAGTACTATGTTTATTGTGCTATATGAATAAAGAAAAGGAGATGGTTTCTTATCAAGAAATCATCATAGTTCTCATTTTAAATGGATTTATTTAACAGTGGCAGTGTTACCTGTAGTTAAAGAACTGAATATTTCTCATGATCAAACAATGTAAAATTGTCGCTCTTAAATGCTAATACCTCATTCTCTATATGCTCAAAAATAGCAGGCAAGTCTGCCTGCTTTTTCAGCTGCCAGTTTTTCAATACTAAATAAAATAGGTGTTGAGAAGAACCAAAGGAACAATCTGAAATGAAAGCCACTGATGGTTTAGGCTTTCAAAAACTGGTTTTGTCTTTCAGTCAAGCTTTGCCTCCAGCTGCTAAGTCTTCCACAAGTTTTTCCCTTGCCTTCTTTGCAGAAATTGACAGCAAGTATCCACTCCTTGTATATTTTTATTTAACTCACATTTTCAGAGTGTTGCAAAGGAAATGTGTTGCGAAGGTTTGGAATGGAGTTAGTTTTTCAAAAGAAGTTATATAGAGTTGAATTAAAGGGTATTTTTTTTCTCCTCTAGCTTAGAAAGCTAATTAACAAGTAGCAAGAATCAGAGAGGACTCTCTTGGGAGAGCATGAAGGAATCCTAGTAATTCTTTATGTTGCACTTATTCAAGTCCTTTGCCTTTTCAAAAATAAAAACTATTTTCACTTTCCTCTTTATTTTAAGAAAAGCCCATCTCCAGTAGCAGTTGTGCTGGAAGGACACAAAGATAACAGAGCAGATGCTATAAGGATTCACACTGCAGTAGCGATCTCTTCATGCCATGGTCAAAATAGCAGCATGAAATGAGTATCACATGTAAATTCATCCTGCTATAACAAATGAGGAAAAATATTTCCATAAAAAGCAGCAACCTGGGAGTAACAGTAAAGACATTAGTCCACGCTGGTTCTTCAGACACTGTGATCTGTTAGGCCCCTCTCTCACTGCCAGAAAAGCAGTTTCAGTTTGCTCAGATATTTTTGTCCCAGGCGTAACTGTGATGATCTTGCAGTCCTACCTCACCAGTTCCTGTCTGTCCTTAGTAACAGGGACTGCTGAGGTGAGGTTACATACGGGACAGCAAAGCTTGTACAGCCTAGTGAGAACAAAAGTAATGAAATAAATAATTTTTTGCCTAAAATATTAGATCTTTAATCATTGTTTTATGTATAATTTTACTAGTTAAAGGATCTCACTTGCTTAACTTACATGTCTGACATTAAAGGACTGGCTGTGGCCATAAGGAGCAGTTTAAAAGCTGGGATTACAGGTATGGTCAGGAACGGAAGGACAAGAGGGAAAACTCCAACTGATTGTTCCATTACGCCATTATTAACCAAGAGAACACTGTAGGCTGTAATCACTCAGCATGTGTGAGAAGAAAAAGGGGACACATAGATGAAAGACTGTGAGTTTTTTCAAGTAAAGAAAAATAATCCAAGTCGAATAAATAAAATTTCCATACCTAGCATGGCACTTAATTGTTTCACAACATTAACGGAAGGTGTAAAACAAAAATTCCTACAGTTTAGCTATATGAAGTAATAAATTTACTTCAAAATTTTTTGTGGAATGTTTCCTGAATGCACATATTATTTGATCCTGAGATGCACCACTTCTTCCCCCCTCCCAAAAAATGCTATCAGAATCACTCTGGCATATGTCCAGTACATTTTAGACACTAAATGATACCTCTGTGATGACCTCTAACACTTTTCTTCCCCTAGCCTATTTCTGTAAAACTAGATAGGGTAAAGCTTGCACCATCCTTAGCACTGAGAGAATGAGAGCAATTTCCCTTTACACAGTTTAAAATAGAAATACAAACCTTGCCAGAATGATTTGAAAGCACTGGCAGATGGATAAAATATTTCTGAATCTGCATCGTGTAACATTTGGCAGCTAGCATGAGTACTGAACAGCTGACTTTTATGCAATGACATTATTAATTATATCTCCCTTGCCAAACAAGCACCGTAACTGAGCCTTTACAGCAGTGTGTCATTAGGCAGCTCATGCATGTCTGCTGAGCTGCTCATACGGTAAGAGATGGAGCTGCCCTGCCCCAGACCTACTAAAAACATCAGCCAAGCTCCCATCTGATTGCAAGAGCTACTATATATGGGCCAAAGGCAGTGCAGCAACCAGAAGGGGGTATGTTCCGCCCGTGTCGTCAGACATGGGACAACAGCCATTCCCAACATTATTCCTGGCTTGCCAAGACCACCAACAGTGCAAGACAGTCATTCATGCCTACTGACTAATCTGCATAAAATTTGCTTGCAGGCTGAAATATCTTCATTTTGGACATTTTCCATTCAAGGGTTGTTGTGTTGTTTTTGTTTTTTTTTAACTGGAATCTGCAGAAACATCTCAAAAGCCCATGTATGCCTGCAGGCATATATTAACTGAGCTCAGATTTGCAGAGTGCAAAACTAACTCAATGAAAAGCCAGCTCTTCTCTCAGGAAACAGAGGAGCTGACAGAAGCCATCATGTCTCTAATCCTAACTGCCTTAAGCCTCAATTTTGTGCAAAAACCATGATCCTTCTCACTTCAAGCCAACATAGAAACATTGGATAGATGTATTAGATAGATGCATAAGTGTCTGCAACACTTATAATTCAAACAAAACTTTCACATATTCTCTGTCCCAAATCCCAACAGTCACTCACATACAGCAGCCATGTAAATCTATCCTTTTGACTTCCCTGTTTCACAAATCCAAGCTCTCAGGAGTTCTGCTGACTCCTGGAACCTGGTTCCTTAGTGTTTCACACTGCTTCACAAAGAAATTCCTGGGGGAATTTAATCTTGAATCTGAAGAAGTCCCATCACTTATATGCTAATTCCCTCATAGGTAGTCAAAAAACCGGTGAGAGGCAGCACAGATTTGATTCCTTCTGAGGCAATGTAAGTTCCTAGCCAGCCATTTGTCGTGAGATCCTTTGGATCAAACATAACCACGATGTGGTGTTTGTTGTCCTACAATGTCAAGACCTGGCACATTCAATTATATTTCAAACTTTTCAAGCAGCTCCACAACTTCATAAACTTGACTAATTCTGACAGCAACTTACTGAAACAAGGCAAATTACTAAATTGGATTAATGCACTCTTCAGAGAGTCCTGAAGTAATCGAAAAGTCACTGGTAAGTTCAGTTTGCTTTTGAGCAGATCATAAGCAAGCATATTTAAATGAATGATAAATGTATTGGTACAAAGAATGCCACAAACCATCATTGTCATCATCACTGTCACTATCATTTCTATACTTAAACATGGAAAATGTGCAGTTCTCACTTTCCAAAGCTACAGATGGAGCCCATTTTGAATATACAGCAAAGTATTGACTGCCACAATGGGGCAATCATTTTCTCTTGCTCTGAAAATTTATCCTGCTTTATCAATGGGTTTCTTTATTTGTTTACAATTATATTCAGGTATATGACAGTATGTGTGAGTTCAGAAGCTCTCTCTTCCATATATTTCATGGGTCATTCCCAGCACTGCATGGTAGCTTCAGCTCTGTCATCATAATGTTAAAAATTCAAGCTGTAATAGGAACCAAAATAAAACAGAAAATTAGAGCATCATCTTGCATAACAGGAGGGCAGAGGATACAGAGACTTCTGCCACTCATAAGCCAGTTGTTACTGCTCTTGTATCTTCACAAAGAGAAACTGCATACACACCACAAAGAAGAGCTTACTTTATACTTCCAGAGGAGAAGAGGCAACAGCGAGAAGCAGAAATTCCATGGCAGGAAGCAGAGAATGCCAGTTGTTTGCCCAAACACTGGCATTGACCAAAACAGAGAGAGATGACCATCCATCGTATGTTGTGAAAGAGGCTCCAGAGCCACCCCGAACAGATGAGGTTTACATGCACCCCTGAATAAATAGCTAAACTGGCTCTAGACCTTCCACACAGCAGAAAGCACCAGAAAAAAGGGGGAAAGAATGCATCATGACGTCAATGACTTCTTACCTGTTGGGTTTTTTTACAATCAGAGGTGGACAACTGGAAATTCTCCAGTACCCCAAAGTGACAATCCTGGGCAAGGGAATGGCAGGAGTGCTAAAGGAGCACTTGCCCAAGACAGTTTCTCCAACAGAGCCTTAAGTCTGAAATTTCCCTACAGATACATTGAAAGCATGAATAATGGATCATATGGAAGCTGTTAAACCATTGTGTCTAGTAAAGTGCCTCTGTTGAATGGACAACACTCTTTAAGGAGCTGAACTGAGAGAATGTGAATTAAGACAATACAGTGAGGGCTAATTAAGTGCCTTCACACCACTCCAAGTTAAGAGGGATCTTGACTTCCTATGTTCAAAGGATTTGCCTGGGAAAGTTAGTTACATGGCCCTAGCCATAGGAATTGTATACTTTATTATCATGATTAAACTTTATAATCAAGACTCCTCTTTGGGAATGGGGCTGACAAGAACTAGACCAGTCTCTGATAATGGCTTTGCTGGGTTATAATTATGTTTTTAATTTGCTATTTTGAAATTACATTCACCGGCTGCTGTAGTTTTGAAAAAAGCTGAAAAAAAGCAGCAGCACAGCTCTAAACAGAGTTCTTATTGCTTGGGTTCTTGCAAGTATGTGACTTCAGTTCTGGAACTACTAAGCCACAGTTTTAGGTTAGAAAGGTGGAACAGAGTAATCTGATGGAATGAATGAATGGATGAATAAATGAATGAATGAATGAATGCATGAATGAATGCACTATGTTGCTGTTAAACCTCCTCCCCAGTTGCAAAGAAGTAGCTGTTTAGTCTTAGCTAAAGCAGTTCCCTGTTTTGTCTTAGTCTGAGAACATTTTAGAAACCAAACCTAAAAAAAAAAGAATTCTGATTCCAGCTGGATGGGGGAAAAGCGGAGGCAGACAATATTTAATCCTGACAATGTTGCAGCATTTTTATACAACACAAAATAGTCCTAAAATAGGAAAGCTGAACCAGACCCACATAACTCTTATGAAGTGGGGAGGTAGGGGGGGAAGCATTAATACTTCATTGGTACTAATGATTCAAGTATATTATAGAAGCCCCTGCTTTCAAATTTCAAGGGAAAAAAATGGTTACTAAGCAAGGCCTTGAACACATCCTAATGACCACTTTGGCAGACTCTCTTCATTACTCAAATGAAAATTTAAGAGTCACAAGTAAGAACAGCATTCCCCATGCAGCAGCTCCTTTCCATGCTGATATAAGAAGTGAAAATGACAAGATTGTGTGGTCTCTTGTGGAAAACCAAAAAAAGATGTTAGCACAGCCTGCTGGTTTTCAAAACTACAGATAAAAAAACCTTTTTTTTTTCTGAAATATTTTTTTCCTTCTCCCCTTCTGCTGCCTCCTGGAAGAAACTGTAGACTATGATGAGGTCACCCCTCAGCCTTCTCTATTCCAAGGTGAACAAACCAACTGACATTGGCTGCTTCTCCTAAGTCTTGCCCTTGAGACCTTTCATTATCTTGGCTGTCCTCCTCTGGACACACCCTAAATAGTCTGAAGTCCTTCTTATATAAAGGCATCTCAAACAGCCCCCAGCACTCGAGGTGAGGCCGTCCCAGAGCAGAGCAGGACAATTGCCTCCCCTGCCCGGCTGGCCATGCTGTGCCTGATGCACCCCAGGACACGCTTGGCTCTCCTGGCTGCCAGGGCACTGCTGACTCATGTTCCACTTGCCATCCACTCAGGCCTGAGGTCCTTCTTGGTCATGTTGCCATTCTCACCCTGCCCAGTTTTAAGCAACACAAAAAGAGCAGCGTAATTGCTGCGAAGAAATGCAACCCAAATGTCATGGCAGAGGCTATATAGCAATTACGTCAGGCATGCGGCACTCTTACCCTCAGCTTGTCATTTGTCTCCTGACATGTCATATGACCTCAGACAGTTAGTTCTCAACCTGAGCTAGATGTATTGCCTTCTTTGACCTGTAAAACTAGATGATCTTTGAACTAGCAAAGCATCTTCCTTACCACTCTCTAAGCATGTTAACTGCCTCAAACATTTAATCTACTCCCTCAAAGCTGTACAAAACCACAGATGTGGATAGGCACTTACGTGGCTGCCCATTGTATCAAGTACTGGCACCTTCTGTTTATTCCTCATTCCTTGCCACTCACTCTATGCAGAAGAAAATCCAAGACACTTTTCAGTGCACTGGTTGTACAATGATAGCACAGTCAAGGCAAGTTGGCCCTGGAACCGGGTACGTGGGGCTGAAAGGAGGTAGTTGTAAAGCTGAACTGCCTCTAGACATGGGCTAGGAGGGCTTTGTAAGTGGACTTAGTGGCACCAACCAACACTAATTTGAAAGGTCTTCAATTTTATTGTCCAGCACAGCTTGCCTGCAGTTGGAAAATCCTTAAGAAAGACAATTTGTTGAACAAAAAGTCAAATTTTTGTGCAGTAATAATGTTTCTTCTGCCTTGCAGCTCTGAATGAAACATTTTCAATGCTGTTTTCCAAAGCCACTGTAAAGTTTTCTCCATTCGTTCTTAGCCCATGCAGAATTTTTTGTGCACATGCTAAACCATGCATCTGCCAGTGGATGTGGAGCCAAGGATAAACTGGACCACCAGAAACAGCTCTCCCACTTTTCTCTAACCTCTGCAAAATGGTAGAAACTGAAAATGGCCACTAAGACTTCAAATTGAACAGCTGACACCACATAAAACATTGAAGGAACACAGAGGTCAGAAATGAAACAAGGTTAGCAATCAAAAATTAAATGTGCTGAGATTCTTTGTTTATGCATCACTTGCTTTGTGCTTCACAAGAATTAGATCTGTCCAAGTACATTTATAAGGAGGCAGCTCAGGATTAATTTCTGGCTAAATGAATCCTTTCTTGGTGACAAGCAGTACGTAGTGATTTCTATACCACAGCAAAATTTTTCAAAAACTACTTCCTTCATGCATTCCAGAAAAGTTTCTAGAGGAGGATGGTTTCTTTGTTAATTTTTCTAACCATCTTTTAAAGAAGGTGAAATCATAAAATCACAGAATGGGTTGTATTGGAAGGGACCTTTTAAGACTATCTAGTCCAACACCCATGTTTAAAATGTTTCAAGAAGCTTAAATATTTCTTTAATAAAAGTAGCAATGGCTCCCATTTAATATTGTTGCAGTCATTTCACTGATTCTGTTGGCAAAAAGTCTTAAGGAACAATTTTGTTAGAAAAATACTAGTGTCCTAACTAAATACAGTTTTTAAACCACTTTCCAAACAGTGTTAGGTTCAACTTTCAAATTAAATTAAGGCTTGTCTGACACCAGAGATCAGATGTGCTTTGTGAAGGGGAAAGCTGGCAGAAGTTAATTTTAGGAAGTACATTCAAATCCACTTTTACTAAACATATTTCTGAACTAGTCTTTTTGATCTCACTGTCATACATATACATGCATGTGTGTGAAAGTCTGTCATGTGTATCTGAAATGTCTAGGCGTGGAAAATAATCTACACACAAGACAAAGACCTCAAAACATTTCACTCATATCTATCTCAATTTCCTCATAAAAAAATAGACTGGCATATTGTTTCCTGAAACAATGTAGCAACAAACTACAGGTAAAACAATTAGATGTGACTATAATGGGAAAACTAAGTGATAAAAAGAGTTTAAGCATAAACAGTTTTCTTAAATAGAAAAGATAAAACTATGGCTACAAGTAAATCAAAGTTATAGCTTCTGCTGACTTAACAGAATCATAGCAAGGAGGGATGAAAGTCAGGCTTCCCTATCCTCTTCATTATAAATGTCTCATAGTAAAGATAAATAACACAAAATTCATAGTAGAAGGAAGAGGTAATAGAGAGGGACAAGGACCCCACCCTACCACTGGCAGAGGATCCAAGCCATGCCCCTGCCCCACTTCTGAAACACACAGCTGGTTCCCACCCTTAGTTGAACAGCTGTTTTTCAATAAATAGATTAACTCCTGCTCACCACTTTAAGGAAAACATTTTTAGGGGGCCATAAAAAAAGAAAAGAAAATCACTTTTATGCACCCAGCTTCATAAAATGTAGTTATCTATTTTCTCCAGGTTTTAGAGAGTAGAATGACCTTGCCCCTTGGCAGATTTTTGGCAAGAAAGCCCAAGATAGAAATGCAATAATGTGCTCCAAGATCTTGACCTAATCTCTGTTTAGCACGTTTCTGACACCTATCAAAAGGAAAAAGTCACATATTACCTTTTTAGTGCAACAATTAACAGCAAGACAAAAGCAAAAGCAGCTAAACCCAGATGTTTCAAAGACAGAGACAGCAAAACAAGTACAGAATTGTTGATCTACATAGCCTGGGTTTGCTGTGATATCGGGGTTTAGCTGCACTTAGAGAATTTCAAGCACTTTTGAAGTATGAAGCATTGCCAAGTGTTAGCTCAGACGTGTTAAATACATTGTCAGGTGGCCATACTCTGGTTAAATATAATAGAAAGTGACCGCACGTTTCCTAAGGTTTGGAGCTTTGCAGCAAGAATGCAGAATGAATGAACTTTACACTATGCAACTGACAGAGAAGGATGCCAACTGTTCCACTTAGACAGTGTAACTGGAAGAACAGAACCTAATATCTGATCCCTTTAGGCCCTGTAATAGCATTAAAAGCCACTGTAAGTAATGTAGAAACATATTCTGCTACGCACAAGGACAATTCTCTAAACTGCTTAGCCTATGTTTTAGTTTATATCTTCACCCCAGCCCGTCATTTTCACTTGTGTAACTTCTCCCTCTCAGGGCAGCTGATACCCTTCCATTCCCAATGTGGCTGTTTAGAATATTCAGGGAATCAAATTAAAATAGATACTCACATCAATAGTTTGGATTTTCTGGCCCTAAATGCTAGCCCCTGCCTAGAGGTGCTAAGATTGGTACAAGATTTGAGAAGACCTTATTTGCAGTTTCCTAATTTTAGATCTTCCCTGTGGACTGTACAAGCAGCCAAGGCAGAAGTAGAAGGTCTTTGACCATGCCCTAGGTGACTATGCCCAAACCTATGGCTCTTTCTATGGGCAAAGATGTGCAAAACAGCCCCAGAAAAAACTTAAAAATACTTTTTTTTTTCTTTCTTTTTTTTTTTTTTTTTTACCAGTAAGATAGAAGAATGAAGATGCTCTACACAGCTATTCACAAAATCCTCCCCACTTTTTTCTAGTCCCAAATGAATTTCTAGTAACAACCTGACATCTACATGAAGAATCAATCAATGAAGGGAAACCAGAAAGAGCAAGTCTCTTGTTCCCTTATGAGCATTAGAGATTGCTTTCAGACAAATTACATTAACTTTTTTCTCACTTAGTAAGTGACTTAAATGTACAACAAGAAGACAGAGAGAGTATACCAGCTGAGCTTTTCGTGTTATTAGCACCTATAAATCTCAAGTTATGCACAATGCTAGTACTGTATCTATTAAAATATTCAATTCCACAGTATAGATTTGATGAGAACTATCACCTCGCTTCTGGACAAGGGATCGGGAATCTTCGTTGCTTCACACAATTAATTCCTTTCTACCCCTTACAGTAGGAATTACAGCACATGCATATAAATCCCATCCATCTTTGGCATGAACACTTTCCATATTCATTTACAGAAAAAAAGCCACAATAGCTTTTAAAGAGAACACCGTCTTCCATGACAAAGTACTGGTAGCTTTGAGCATTCAGAACTTTGTATGAAATCAAAACAAACTGAAGGCAATCAGGTCCTTGGTAAATCAGTCCTGATGTGTTAGTGGATGCAGGAGCAAGAGAACAGTGCGAACTTCAAGATGTAGATTTCTCCTCAGTATGATGCTGGTCTGCTGGAGGGTCTGCAAGGAGTGATTTCACTGCCTAAAATTTGGTTTCTCCATTAATAAAATTGATCTAAGAGCATTTAGCTTTTTTTGAAAACACTTTTTGATCTACTGATGAAAACCACTACAAAAATCAGTCTTGCTAATTTCCTGATTCTGTATCTGTACACTAAGGACCTACCTAGAACTCAATGGTTCTACACCAATGAAAATCAAAGGAAGTATGATGATAGTAATCACTAGGAAAAGACTTGATCAGGATGGCCATTGCTACCTGATTGTCAAAAACCAAACCCCAACCACGTGAAATCTAGTAGTCCCTGCACAGGTTTACCTTATGTTGCAGTATTAAAAATTAAACAGAATCAATTCATTTAGTTCTAATCAGCAGCAAAGTTCTTCAAGATGATCTGTGATCCACACAGCCACTAGGTCCAGACTTGCTTAGTAGCTCCATACAATGAAAGCGAAAATTTCCAAATCCTGTTTTTCATTGGGAATTGGGCTGAGCCCTCACCAAGTCTTTACACACAGAGGAAGACATAAATTAGATGGCAACAGATTTGTTGCTAACAACCTGGGTTAGATTTAGAACTATGACCTGCTGCACTATGACCTGCTGAAATGCTTTATATCTCAGATGAACAGTTCCCTTTTTCCTGTGTCTCAAGTAAGTAAAAGGAAATATAATGTGGTATTTGTTCACTATAATATTCTTTTCTTGAATTGCACATCATTACCTAGACATATATTGCCCTTTATTACCATACCCTCAGCCAGATATCTGTCCCTATAAAAATGCTCTGGAAACAGCATCTAGCCAAGATACATACTGATAATGAACAATTTGTGTGTGTATAATCAGATTGTATTAAAAGAAAAAAAAAAAAAACAACAAACCTGCACACCTCTAAATAGTGTGTGGGTATTTTTAAGTCTCCAAGGCCTAGTAGAGGACCAACAAACCACTCAATTGGCTTATTACTGGTCATCATTTTGCATTACTGGATGAAAAGCGCTTATGATGGTTGAAGTGTACATCTGCAATCTTTTCCATAAAATTTAATACACTGCAGAAATGCCTGCAGATTAAAACTGAAACATTATTACAACAGGATAGTCAAAACACAGGTCAAGGAAACCCAACCCACTGGTGTCCTTTCTCTGCCTCCTCTTTCACCCCTCTGTCCACACTGGCTTATACATATGTAATGAGTAAGCCATATGCTCTGTCAAGAAAGAAAAACATCAAAAAATTAATCTATCCCAGCATCTGTTTCATACATGCACAACAATGTGTGTGCACATAATTAAAAACTGAGATTACACTTTCCATTTCAGTAGATTCACACGGATGACAGGAGATTGCCATTTCAAAGGTCAATGAAATTCTTAACCATAGGGCTAAGAACATTTCAATGTCTAACCATTAACTCCCTTTGTTAACATCTGCTTAACTAATTCATTGCAAGTGTACTGAGGATGTGCCCTTTTCTAACAGCTCCACATTTTGTCCTCAGCCAAGGAGAAAGTCAGAAGATTCCAGCATCTTCAAAGGCAATCAACAACAGAAAGCAACATTACAGTCATTAGAGTCTTAGTTTGTAAAAAGTTCATGTCTTGTCAAAAGTTATGTCATGGCATTTGGTTTTAAGAAGGAGAAGTAATCTCAATTTTTCACCCTCCGCCTATATAATAAAGAATGGGAGACAAGAGTAAAAAAGATTCTTATCAACTTTGCCAGTGTTCCTGAATTCTTGCAGCTAAAGCTGCTTTTACAATAGTCCATTTTTACACTAACTGATTAAAAGTAAATTATGTGATGGAAGTGATGTGCCCCAGCTTTTGAAGAGCCTACAAAACTGAAGGCTCCAGTACAAGAATACTACGGTGTTTTTTCCTAGTCACTTTTATGTCATTCTTCCTTTTCTGAAATGATGAATTGTTGGCGCTTCCATGAAGATACAATTCTTGCAATCCCACATGAGTTCACCATGGTTTTAGTATCCGCAGGTACAGCTCACTTGACACCTTTCTAGAACATCCTTACTTCTGTCTCTCAAACATCTAGTTTACATTAATCCTGCCACTAAAATTAAAGCTCCTTGCTCGCCTCCGCTTGTGGAGCAACCCATTGTTACTGTATTATATAGAGAAAACCCAAAAGAAATGAAGAGCAAGAACCAAAAAAGATCATTAAGCCTGTACTGTTGGCATCTCAAGAGGGAGAAGCGCAAGAGAGACCCTCAAAATGTTCAGTATTCTTCTCAATTTTAGTAGTAAAACCTCTGGGCCATGCTTTCTTACAGAGGTATTCAGAGGATATTTATTCTCCCTTGTTCCATTAAGATCTCTCTTAATTAGTGTTGTTTTAAAATATACACCCAGGACCATTTTTATAAATTCAAGAGGACATCACGAGGCAAGTGCATGATACAGTGAAAGCATTGTTTCATAGCCAGCATGAGACTTCTACAAGGAATGTCACCTTCATTTCTCCCTGGTTAAAGAACAGTGGTGCTGTAGGCTGACAGTACCTCGGTCAGCCATGGCATCTTCCTGTGTTTGGTAACTCTGTGTCACAGAAGCTGCACCACCACTGCTCATAAGAAGGTTCAAACTTGGTCTAGTTTGCCCCTAACAGCAATTACTGGTGCCCAAGAAAACAAGAGGCTTTCCCTTACGACTGTCACCAGCAAAGGACCTAGCTAAGATCACTGACTGAAGTAGTCTGACACTACCCCACAGAGGATGGGCAAATCCAAGTAGCATCAGAAGCTACCAGGCCATGGAAGTGAGGACATATGGCAGTGTGAAAGCATGAGGTAAATTGCCAATCATATTTCTTATTCCAGGTTCAGCACCATAATTTCTAGGATTCTCTTATGGAAGATACTAGATCGAATGTTAAGTGCCCACCACGTCAGTAGCTTGCCTCTGACAAGATGTGAAAACCAGACATATTTAAGGGAAGCCCACCAAGCAAAACACACCCATTAGTCAATTTAAGTCTCTGATACCCTAGAGACAAAGTCAGATTAAATCACAGCAAGTGAGATTTTTTTATGGCTTTGGTATTTGACTAGTAGGTAGTCTTTTCACAGAGAAAGCCAAAATATCTTTGAATCCTTTGTTGTTGATATTATCCTATAGCAGTTAATTCTACAACCAAAGTATCATGGGAATTTTCAGCATTTGGGAATTTTTTGGATTTCAAGTGACTTGCATATTGATTCTCTACATTTTACAGAACAAGATGAAAAGAAACTACAGATTCCCTTCTGTATCAAGTTTCATTACTTTGCATTCTGTTACAGTGTTATTTATTCAACTCGTGTCATTTTGTTATTCAACTTATTTCTATGACAAACTTAGTCTCCTAAGCAGTCTCTCTGGCTCCTCACACTTCTTGTACCTCTGAGGCAAAAACCAGCAAAACAAGTTTTTCCCTTCAATGCCAGAAGATCAGGAAGTGAGAGTCTTTTGCCCATCCTGTCCCAGTACAGATGAAGCTCCAGCATGAGACAGCACAGCACAAAAGACCAGCACATCGCCTCACTATGACACATTCTCAGTCAGCCATGAGCAGTTACAACTGCAATGCAAATAACCTCTGGAATTCACCACTCCAAAGGACTCAGAGAAAGACAACACATTTACTTTGAGCATAGACAAGTGATCTCTAGCAGTTTTGAAAGTCCAGCAGCTTAAAAAAAAAAAAAAAACCCAAGCAATTATGAGGCTAATCCACACCAAAATGGTATCACAAACTGTATTCTGCTCTTTTCATGAAGTAAAGCTGCTTGGCTTCCTTTGCTGACATCCACTGAAATACAGAGAACTTTTTCAAGGAATTGGACAGTTTTATATCAAGGTCATGTGACTGCCTCCCTGCTGAAGCCCATATATCAAAGCAGGCAGCTGCTGGCCTGAAAGCACAGCACAGCATCTATTTTCACATAGGAATTACTGTGTCGCTTGGCAGAATTCTGTTCTATATTCAGGGGGTGACATAAACCCACAGCAATGAACCCTGGAAGCTGAATCTCTCTCTCTCTCTCCTCTGCACTGCGCTCAGAGGTGAAATACCAGCAAAACGAAACCTGTCCTGTGCCAGGGAACTGTATGCTGAACAAGCATTCTCTCAGTCCTTCTTGGTCCTCTACTCCAATAACGAAAGGCTGGGCTCAGCCTCATTAATAATTCAAACTAGATATCCATAAATTATGTTCATGGAAATTATGGAGAGGTTAAGCTGAACAAATTGAGAAACAATCCTCTAGCAGCAATATATATTTCAAAATGCCACACTCAAAAATACTACTCCATGCTAACATACCATATGATACTGTTTAATGATTCTATCTGAGCTACAAAGTTTCAAAAGGATTAAAACAAATTTATTTCTGAATTCTAAACTGTCATGAGTAATAGACGTAAAGAAAAAAAATCAGATTTTTATTTAAAAGAAAAAAGAGGCTTTGGCTTTCCTCATAATTTATTTTAAAAATTACACCCATCTCATAAAAATGTACCTTTAAAATAGGGATATTGCCTAGGAGCTTAGGCTTAACATTCAATCTAGTAATAAAACTGACAGATTGAAGGAGGGGACAGAAATGAATTAAAGTGAACTACAATAAAGACAATTGGGAAGCAATTCACAGTGATTTTGCCTTTTAAATGCACAAAACCAGAAGGGTTAACTGGCTTGGCAGATGTTTGACACAGACAGATCTTATTGGCCAGACTGGGACTAAACTGAATACTGAATTTGAATGCTGAGATGATAATCTTCCCAAAATGGAAAATGGCAGTGTGGCACAGCAATCTCAGCTGATAACACATGTACAGTTTATTCGTTTATTCAAACATAAATTAATGTATCAGGCTAGACTATTTTTTTAAAGTTTAAGGGAAATGTGTGACCAATTGTTTTTCATTTCCTCTTTGGCAACCAAAAGGCAGAGAGGGCTTCTTGTTCTGACAGCCTGTTACCAGCCAACATACGCTGTGGCTGCAGGCTGATAGCTCAGCTTCCTAAATTCTGGAGCCCAAGTGCCTACCTAGGCATTCATGGCTGGAAATGTCAGTAAATATTTTACTTAAAAATCCATAGATGTGAAAATCAATTCAGCAGTGCAACTAAGCTTACACTTATTTATTGTACGAGTCTCTGTATATTGCTTTTGCCCTGACCTTTCATAACTAATTTATGTATTATTCGCTTTCTAGTCTTCATGTTTTCCCTTTCTTAATGAAATGTGGCAAAAGACCTGCATTTAGAAATTTGTATTTTCATTTCTTTTTCCTTAAGTAAGTCTTTCTTTCTTTAAATAAACTCCATGCTGAGTAATGCCAGTGAATTTGGGGCTACAATAACACAACAAATTTAGAAAGGAGAGATGATATATGCACAGCTGAGAGATCTATTCAGAACACAGAAGGCATACTAAAAGAGAAAGGAAAATCTCATTTATCCATTAGTCAATAGAAACAGAATTAGGAATCCAGTTTGATCAGGCTGCAGCAGAAAAGTTAAATTTAAGCTTTATTTTGTCCTACAGAGGTGAAGAAAAAGGAAATAACAGCAATTTTGAGCAAATAAGTGGTAGATAAGGAATGATAGGAAACTTCTGAGCCATGATGACCTTGGTGACCTGAGAGTGAAAGAATTCTGTCATTCTGCAAAATGTAGGGGGGAATTGAGTATCAGTGGTTAATAATTGAGTTCAAATGCTGGGCACATTCTAAGACATCTGTTTTTCCTTAATGGTATTTTTTGACAGACAAAAAAATCTCAACCAACCAAACCCTAAGCTCAGAATCCAGGATGCAAAAAACTCCAAAGTGATAGAAGAACTGGGAGTGTGTGGTCTTTTGCTCATATCCTTAGATATCCTGTTCTATACAACACACAGTTAACTTTTTGCCAAAATTCAAGTGCTCTCCCAAAACATTTTCCCAAGCAAGCAGCCAAGCTTTTAACTAATTCCATTGCCCCTTCTGGTCACCAGGGAGGAGAATGAGGAGGGAAGACACAATGGCAGTGGACTCTGTACCAGACTGTCTCCTATCTCCTCACCCCATGGATGTCTCACCCTTATCTCAGCATGGTACACACCGTTCACTAAAGGAAGGGAGCAGGGCAAAAGAAAAAAGCATCTTTCAGCCTTTCTGTCAGCTGCCTGTACAAGCCCATACATTTCAGCTTTGCCCAGGATCGTCTTTCACTTCCCAAAGCCCATTTCTGACGGTCTTGAGGTTAGTGCTGATGGTTCACTCAACTTGTGGCAGCACTGTCACATGTGAAAAGCCACCAGCTGACTAACATTTCAGCTTCAGCTCTGTCTTCACTGTTGGAACAAGGTCAACTGCACAGTTGCCCCATTTTACAGTGACAGCAGAAAACACACTGCTGAAACACTCCTTCACCTAAGTTTTCTGTCTTTCCAGAGTTATATCCAGACAGACACCATACTCCATGTTTTGCTGTGGCTCTGTTCACCCACAAGCAGTGTAGGTACATACAGCAATGACTGCTGTTAAACCTTTTCAGCAGCTGTAGAGGACACACCATTATCATATACTTTGTAAAATCTCAGTCAAATTTCTTTGCACACCAGCAAACAGCTGCCTTTCAGATAGAAGCTTCAAAAGTTCTTTACTATAGGGTTTAAATTACATAGGAATTATTCCCAATGAACAGCGATGACAAGAAAAGAAACAAGTCCCTTGCAGACTCTTTTTCTTCTGTTAAGAGAGTCAGAGGGACATGCTTTAATAAAGAGAGCTTTCCCAGTTAAATTCCTGTGAATTATTTATGCTTGTCTCAGATGTTTAGGTACACACCCAGCCCTTAGATTATACATGTGCATTATCAGCAAGAAATGGAGAATCTTTCCTGTAGGGAAATGGAATTATAGCAGAGTCTAGTCAAGAAGAAAATGTAGAGCCAGACAACTACTGCTCTCCCCCGCTGGAGTGTTCACAATTGGAATTTGCCGGCAATACAGAATACAGTTTGTCCATAAACCTGAATTTATGCACACAATTGTCATCATAATTCTACACCTAAAGTCATACTAGACATATGAACACAGACTCTCTGGGCACAATGTCCCCTCTTTCACATAAATGACCTTGACTTCCTATAAAAACCTAAGAAGTTCTACATTTGATTTTCTACCTGGTAATTTTTCCATTCATCTTGAATAAGGAGGTACTAATGAGGGGCAAAGCAATAAGTTTATGTGCCCTTTGAAAGGGAAATAATTCTTGGTATACTGTCTTCAGCTGTATTTCTCTCTGTGCATCTGACTTGGACTAAGGCAGAAGTGCTGTCTTCCTCTAGATATACATCAACACCACTGGCACAGCAAGTATAGAGCTCAGCAATTATACCAAAATACCACATCTTTTGTATCAAACCCTACCACTGAACAAGGCTGATAGGACTGTGAAAGGAGACAAGGTGTGCAGAGAGTTACAAATTGAAGAAGTGGGAGAGGGCAGCTAAAGGAAACACTGGGAATAAGTTAAACTCTCTCATGCTGCAGTGGGCTTGACACAAGGAAAGAGCAACCAAGTCTGGCCCCTTCATGCCAGTAAGCATCCTGAGCTGAGAACAGATCAGTCAGCTACAGATGACAGCACACAGATGCGGGCACAGAGCAACAGATCACTAAAAACACACGGCTTGTACAAGTACCTGAGCCAACTGACAAAACTGTGAAGGAGTCTGGGGGCTTGAAGCAGAGCTGTGAGACACCCGAACTGTGAAGCTAACGTGAGTCACAACCCAGCAATCACTCATCCATCCCTTCCCAGCTTTTCAGTTCAAAAGCCAATGACAGGCTGAAATGAAAAGTCGCTGTATTTAAACCATCAAAGCAATGATCAAGTATTGAGGATGCTGCATGCACCTACAGCCCATGGCAGGGGTTTCTTTCTTACTAAGCTTTATAAGGACAGAAAAAAGAGATGTGTTTGATGCTTCCAGTAACAGTAAGAAAATGTGACCTAAAGGAATGTCCGAACAAATTCTGTCCGAACAAATTCTTTTCTGGAGGAGCAACCTCAAGAAAACAATGGGAAAAGGATCTACTTGACCCCTTTACTTCTCCTTCCATATTCTCAGCCTCTTCCCAACCTTTTCCTCTTCTTCCTCCTCTTATTTTCCCTCCTCTTTTCTTTTAAACTACCCCAAACCTGCTACTGCAGTCATCCTACTACCTTAAAGTTTTTTTACTGCTCTGTGGCACTCAACTTTTTCCATTTCCCTTTCTGAATACTTCACTATAAGCATGTTGCCTCACTGCTGTGTCCCCTCCACACACATTATGTGACTGCTCTGCATAAGAGAGAATGAAACTGCCTGTCTTATTACTGAGATAACTAGCAAGTACACAGGTACAGGGGTGGTTAACAATTCTCAGGTAGGGCAGAGAAGATCCCTAGTGCCAGGTCAAGGAAAGGGAAGGGAATTGCCACTAGTGAGCTGACAACTCTACCCTGGACAGAAAGGTTCCCCTGTGTCCCTCATCACAGAGCTGGAGTTCCTTCTGAGAGCTACTGAACACGTCCGTGCTCTTCCCATGGCTATGGTGAGTGTTCTTTAGCTGCTTTTATTCACTGGAGTTAGGAAAACGTGTTGCAACAGCTGCACTGGTAGAATAACCAGAACATAAATACTGTCAGTGTTTAGCAAGGCTGAAATGAAACCACCTCAGACTAACAGAGCTGAAGCAGAGTTCTACACGCACACTGAATCATGAGAACTATTTAATTCTGAAGTGTGACATACCACAGAGGGATTATTTTCTCTTCACCCACAAAGAAATAGTCTGAAACCTTATCTCTAAGAACAGTGTTTAAATGCAGATGATGTTAAATGAGACCTTCCCATACTGGTAGCAGGAAAGGGGCAAAACACCTGGAAAGCCGCTGCATACTGTCATGAATCACTTAAAAAATATCTGCCACAAATACAATAAATAAAAATACTTCTTTTATAAGGCTGATACATTTTATATGTATCTCTCTCCTCAGTCTTTGCTATCAGCACTCTATGGCACCAAAAGCTAAAAAAGAAAGAAAGGTGCAGGAAAAAAAAAGCCCAATACAACAACCTGGAAAGAGCTATTAAAAAGGAGTAAGAGGTTCATATGGAACTTGTAATTTTAATAGCTAATTATTTTCTCAGTTTTCAAATTCCAACATGCATAGAACACATTTACAGTTCATAAACATGATTAAAGAGATTTTCTCAAAATTCATAGCTGTCACAGATGGCAACAGTTATACTTTTCAGCCAGACTGCAACAGCTGGCTGCGTGAACTACAAACAGCTGGATGGAATCCACTTTCAAGGCAAGCAGTAAAAACTACGGACAACCATACTACTGGTTTCTGAAATCAAAAAGAATGTGGAGGAAAACATAAATCAGAACAAAGCATAACTGAACTATTTCAAAATCTACCTTCTGAAGAGCCCATGATCTCAAAAAGCTGCCATAAAATAGTATTTATAGAGTAGATAGAAACACACTTGAGCAGGACATACAGCACTAGTGCATATATCTGGGAGGAAGATCACTCAGAACAAACTGTATCTGGGTTGATCACACCAAGCAAGAGTTACTGACCTCTAGAAGATTTAATCTTATTATAAGAAGGAATATTTGCTATAATTAATGATGTTATTTTAATGTACTTGACTTCTGTCCTAACGTCAGCAAATTAGATTTCAAGATAAAATAAGTTGAGTACTAATATTTCTTTAGTCATTAGAGATAATAACTCATTATACCAGACAACAGAAACATGCTCATCAGGTTATTAAAAAATCAATTTGTCATAAATCTCATATGACCACATCCTATGTAAGTTAAGTACTACAATCACAAGGTAAGAAGAGAGATAAAATGAAATTCATGAAGTGCTCTACTTTATGCTGGTGCAGCTTAGGGAGCCTCAAAAATGTCCGAAGGAAAGCCATCATCAGATGGAGAAGAGTCTGGAGGTGAAACCATATGAGGAATGGTTGAAGTCACTTGGTCTGGCAAAGAGGAGACTGAGGGGAGACCTCACTGCAGTCTGCAACTTCCTCGAGAGGGGAAGAGGAGGGGCAGGCACTGATCTCTTCTGTGGTGACAGTGACAGGACCTGAGGAAATGGCCTAAACTCGTGTCACAGAAGGTTTAGGTTGGATATTAGAAGAAGGTTCTTCACCCAGAGGGTGGTTGGGCACTGGAACAGGCTCCCCAGGGCAGTGGTCACAGCACCAAGCCTGACAGAGTTGAAAAAGTATTTGAACCACACTCTTGGGTACAGGGTGTGACTCTTGGGGTGATCCTGTGCAGGGCCAGGAGTTGGACTTGATGATCCTTGTGGGTCCCTTCCAACTCAGAATACTCTGTGGTTCTAAGCACCATCTCTGACATTTATCCATTCTTCATTATTTCCTAAACATTGCATTTAAATAAAAAAGAAATAACCACTGAAAATGGAATGTGTACTGGACTTTCATACACTGGAGTAAGGATGCATTTCTTACGCTCCTCTGCTTCCATTATAAGCAGGATTTGTCTAAGTTATCAGATAATTATTCAGCCAGCAAATTCAACTGCCCCTGGCAATGGCCAATCATATCTAGTTGAATATGAGCATATTCCTTACTGTGCAAAATTATCCCCAGCTGAAAAGTAGAGTAGTTAGAAAACATGCATTTGACAAGAAAACTCCGCTCTTCTTTATCTTTGAAGGATGTTCATTAATAAATTCCAGAAGATTTTTCTTATCAAAGAAAGATAGTGTATGACATATCAGCACAAAAGAAGGAATCTTATCCTGTACATCCTTAATTAGGATAATGAAGCCTTTGGGTTCTCTGGGACCACCTCTGGAAATAAAGACTCCTCAGGCAAAATGCAGGAATAAGTCCCACCCTCAGAAGTCAAGTGTTTTCTTACATAACTCATACTGGTGAACCTCACAGGAAGGTCATAAAAAATCCTCAGTAACTCTACAGATAGGTGAATTCCAGAATTGCAGGGCCAGACCAGCTATTAACTCAGGACAGCATTACTGCAATGCCAACTGTTAAGTGAATGCCTGCTTCCTGTAAAAAAGAGACAGTACTTTAACTTTGTCTCCCTTCCAATGCAGACTGCTTTCACAACAATTAGAACCCCAGAATTCTTTATCCAAAAAAGATTTCCAAAAGCCTATCCCCATATGTTGAATCACTGTAGAATAGACTGTATTATAACTAAAAAATGCTTGGTGCTTCCTACTTGACAGTAACAAGGGATATTTACTGTGATAGGATGTGTGGGAATGGTTCAAAGCTGCCTCAAGGGAGGCTCAGAATTGACATCAGGAAGCATTTCTTTAGTGAGAGGATGGTCAGACACTGAACAGCCTTTCTGCAGAAGGCGGCCAATGCCTCAAGCCTGCCAGTGTTAAAGAGGCCATTTGGGCAATGCCCTCAACAACCTGCTCTAACTTCAGGTCAGTCCTGAAGGAGTCAGGCAGTTGGACTAGGCTGCTGTAGCTCCCTTCCAAATCGAACATGGGCTAGAGCCCTATGCCTGCTTTTTTCCCATGTACTCCAACCAGTGTCCCATTTCTCATCCTGGAGTTACCCCTGACAAGCAGAAGAAGTAATAAACTTGAAAGAAGTGTAGTGGAAAATGCAGTGCACCTCCAAATGGCTGCCAACAGGCCTGCTGTCCCTGCTCCAGGCCACTGTGCACTGTGCATCCCCACAGATCCGTGTTTCCTAAGTGCACTTAGGAAAGCGTGCAATAACCTGGAACATGACAAGTCTCCAAATACAGAAGAGCACTTAGAGCACTCATAACTCCAAAATGATTCGGTTCGGCCTAAGACCCAAATGCCTTTAGAGTGTTACTTTGTGTTTCAGAACACAGACTTTAACTGCACATTTTACAGATTTCTCCAGAATGGGATTAAAACTGCCTTTTCCCAGATGATCCTTCTGAACAGTAAAGCCAGACTACATGCTAAATATGTAAGTTAGAGTAATGTATGGTACGAAAGCTCAGAAATGAATTTGCCATTCCAAATGGATCATTTCAGGTACAACATGTAAGATAACCTGCATACTGAGTAACACAAGTCTGACTGAGCACAAATAATGCCACGCTGTTCCTATCCAAATCGGAAGCACTACAATTTAAGCCATTTATTGTCAGCCCATTAGCTTGAATTTAACTGATATGGGCATGCTCATCATTTTACAAGTGACTATTTTACATTGATTATGCAATCAATGAAAGCTTTCTTGTGATTCAGAGGAATGAAAAAACCCATAATCTACACTCTATACACCAAAGTAAAACCAGAAACTCAGTGGAGATCAATGCCTAGATAAGAGTATTACTTTTAGCCAAAGATGTACCTATACCTCAGTTTACATGACACACAAAAATACTAATCATGTTCAGGTCTGATGAACAGAAATACTAAAACTGATTGTACGTGCAGAAGTAACAAGCAGGTCTTGAAATGCACAAATGCCTGCTATGGCTCTCTGAAAGACTAGTTAATAAAAGGGTAGTTACTAAACTACCCAAGGAATATTTTCATGTCATTAAAATCACTTAGGAAGACTATTGCTGCAGAAGCAAGCAATTGAGATTTACTTCATTTTGTGAATCTGTGTTAAGAAAGTTAATTATTCAGATGTGGCATTTATAGGTCTGACAAACAAAAAGCAGCAAAATGTTGGAGATGAAACAGATGTAACAGATTGACATCAATAATCAATTTCAGATGGTACCTAGTTTAATCATAAGTTGAAATACAGACAACATTTCTGAACTCCATAAATAAATATACCTTAAACAAGGTGAGTAAATTCACTTGCTTTTGACCAAGATCCTTACTCTTCTCCATCACCAAAAAAAAATTTCCTTTTTAATAAGGTTGCATTTTCTAAAACGAAATTATTTTCTCATCCTCTGCAGTGCAGAGCAGGGTAGAAGCAAGACAGAAGAAACGAAAAGCAAATGATGGACTTGTAAGCATGGACATGTTGTCAGCACAGGCAAACGATACACCTGAGGAACAGATGGGTCTTGCAAGCCACTGGTGACACATGAAAGTAACCAAGAACATCAGAGAGGCCTGATGGCATCTTTCAAACAAAGTGAATTAAAAAGTTTCTGATTAGTTTCCTACTTGGACTTCTCTCAATTTTTTTTATTTTTTACTTTTTTAGTAATAAAAACTATAATTAAAAACAAGGAATCCTTTTTATTGATTTACTGTTCTTTCAATCATTCCTTCAGAGCTGTCAAAGTACAGCTGGAAGGAATGAAGCCACATTCCATTCAGAACACCTGAACAGAGAATGATTTCACACAATTCTTATGTTGCTTTCAGGGGTTTTTTTTAATGTCCCTGCACAACCTGCCAATTATAAGTGTGTTTACTCTTCGTCACTTTTTATTCTCGGTTCAAAATTTCTGCTGGGGCAATATTTCAGTTGATAATTATGCACTAAAACAAAATCCCTGGGCAACAGCATGCCACTATTTACAGAAAGATGCACATTCCTCTCAAAAAGATTATAATTTTCCATGGCAATTCAACCTCCTCTTCCACTCATACCCATCAAAAGCATCACTGACTTATCTCTAAAAATGTTAATTCTATTAACCAATAAGACCCCTCCTTACTTTCCCTCCTCTGAACTAACACAGGGGCACAAAATGGGGATTGCATCTTTGAAAGGAAAAGCAATCATTATTGACTGCCACACTTTGCATTCTGCTCTGTGTTTTCCCTGCACATTATTAGAGATGGGAAGCTGGCAGGCCAAGCGGAATGGTTCTCTAGGCGAGCTCCAACCCTGAAAGCTGAAATAAAACCGGACACTAGATTAAGAGATTGCACACCAACTGTGAAGATCATGTTTGAATTTCCAGTTTATTTGGGGAGTGAGAGGCAACTCATTTCATGGCAGAAGCCACACACTTAGGAAATAATTTAATATTATTCTTTATCTCTACGTTTGGGACACTATTCAAAACCTTTCAAACTTCACAGCTTCTACAAAACGTGATGTCCTGGGGAAAGGACAGATGTATCATATGATGTTCTAGAAGCAATAGCAGATGGAACGGCAAAGCAATAAATGTATTTTCATGGATATTGTTCACACAGTCAGAAGGGGGGAAACTGCATCCATTTTGGGAATATATAACCAGTTAATGGGTAGCATTTTCTCTAAACAGGATGTTTTCCAGAATTTTCCCAGGAAACAGGTATCCTCACTGAGAGTCATTGAGTAGGCTGTCACTGCAACAATGTCATTAACAAGCATGTAAAACATAAAAAGAGAATGCCAAAATTTATAGCATAAGAGCTATATTGCTACTGCTGATCTGAGATGCAAAGCCTGCTTCCTGTAACCTTCAGTATCATTGTATCCAGCTTCATCCTTAGAGAGATGAGTAGCTATGGGTGTAGGACAGATTTAGCACTTTAAAATAATCTTATTCTTTCAATTTTACAGTCCCATTTGCCTGGCAGAATGCCACCAGAGTATGCAATTTAATACAGTCATTGCTGTCACAAGACGTACGAGATTGCTCTATCCATGGACTGTCTTCTATATATAACTGATAAGAGCTTGCATAATTAAGGTTGCATTTAGAAGTCTCAACTATGTAGCTAACAGCTCTTTGCAGTGTGCTTTCATTATACATGAAACTCAAGCTTCCCTCACAACAGTAGTTTATCTTCTCTAAGAATATTTTGTTGCTGTATTTACAATGATCTTCAGTGTTAACAAGAGCTCTAGATTTTAAACCTGGTGTAATTTCTTTGAACTTTTAATATTAAACGGCAAATGTTTTCTTCATATAGAAGAGAAATAGGATTTTATATGAGTGTTGAACAAGGAAAAGTCTGCATATTATTGTACATCATGGATTGTGAAGCAACTGGAGAGTCCTTTGCCTGAGACTCACCGAGGAGTCCATCTCACTTCCTACACAGCACAAAAAGAAGCTGTCAAAAAGAGGAATACCCAGAAAGCTACCAGTAAAAAGTAGATTTTGTGCACAGTTGTGGTACTTTTATTCCCAGAGGAAACCAAATGCATCTAAATGTGACAGAAGACTTTCTCTTCCCAGACAGTAAGAAAGTACTTATAGGAACAAATTCTGAGATGACAAATACTGCATCTTTTGCCTATAATTCAGAGAGAGGGCTTTCTCCATCAAAGGAATTCTGGTTTGTCTGCTTCAGTTGTGCACTTGGGTAGTAACCCAGAAAATGACACAAAGCTGTTTCGAACCACGAAAGCTAAACAGATTCAATTAACTTATAACCTCAACTTTAGAACAGTCCAATTTTCTTCTTCTTTGGCACAAGACAATGAAAACAAGTTAGGTATTAAACACTCAGTACATCTTTTACAATCAGTGTTGTACAATCAGTTTCCAATCACAGTACCTTTGCAGGAGAAACAGGCCACTTATCAGGTGATTAAGTGATTCACTAAAGGTATCTGTTTAATTAGAAATAAGAGTTGCAGGATCTGAGATATCACACAGCTTTACCATTACCCAAGACTCTCTTGAATTTCCATTCAGCAATATTTATTCTTCTGTTGTTTCTAAGAAGTTGGCAATAAGCACAAAAAATACCCTGAAAATGAGCACTGGGTCTTCTAGCAAACTTCTGCAGCTACTGGAACAGAATTCAGCTCACTGGCTCTGCTTGATAGAGCATTAGAGTTATGCAAGTGCTTCACTTTCAGAAACTTTCAGGACACATTTTGGACAGGTTCTACTTTGCACATTTTTTAATAATGTTAGGAATAGCCTATGAACCTCAGACAAGCATGGGCCATTTTGATGCTATACATATTCAAAGCAGTTGGAATTCAAGTGAATTGAATTCTCCACTCTGCAACTCTATTAATTGTCCAAGAGTCAATAAGACAGAGTTCTTCTTTTGCTTCCTTCCCCTGTTCCCAGGGGTAAATATGCAGTTCGAGTGTACAGTAATAACCCCTGTAAGAAATTTGTGACTTTTGTCAAACCAATTTGCTTTCACTTCCTATGGCATAAATTCCTACCATCACAGAAACTAAAATACCCAATACTTAGAATAATAATAGAAGAGCACACAACACACTGTGCCTTACAGCTGACTTACCACTGACATGAGTGCATGCTGAGACTTTAAAAAGATGTTACAATGAGACATCTGTGGTGAGTACCCAGGTAACCTCATCTGTAGGTAGTGTAATTTGCATTTATTTATCAATCTAGATAGTTATATGGCTCCCTCACTGTGTTACTAAGACCTTTCCCAGGTAGCAATGAATTTTCCCATGAAATACCTTTGCAAAAAAAGCACAATTATCTCCAGGTGGGAGATGAAGAACAGATATACCAAGGAACAGAGTGCACTGCTGAAGGTCAGTCTGAAAGTCTGAAACAACCACTGAAAATCTACAGAATAACAATAATCCAACCAGAAGTCTCCCAAAATCACAGACTGGCTGTGACTCCTCTCATGCTTGTCCTTCCTCTCATGGTGTTTTGGCTGAGCAAAAGTCAAAAAGAAACAGTAACATGGCCTTTTGTGTCTCAAGCTCGGGACAAAATTATTCCCCCTGACTAAAATGAACATAAAATGTTAAGAACCCTGAGATTTTCTGTGTCATGCAACTGCAAATATCTTAGTGAGCCTTTATCCTCAATATTCACAGCAAAATGCTTGTATGATAATTATCCCACCAATCCCTACTGCTGCTAGTGGTAGCTGTGAGAGATGAGTAACAGAGGCTATTTTCATCATGCAGAAATAATTCTGCAGCAGCTCATACTGAGTATATAGCATCTAGGAGCAAAGACGACATCAGTCTACAATTCAGGCGTTTGTTAACAGTCCTTGCCCTGAATGATCAATTTTCATCAGCTTTAAATCCAGGCTGGGTGTATGCCAAACCTAGGTGCTTCCTAGCAAAATCTATGCAGATGATTTGAAGAAACACAGGAATGAGAGAAATTTAAATATAACAAAGCAGTTGTACATCTAAAATCATTCTTCTTTTTTTTTTTTTTTTTTTTTTTGAGAGGATGGGGAATCAATTATAATAACAGGAGTATGTTTTCCTACAAAGCATTACTTGCTTTTAGCCTCTAACCTTCACAGCAGCATAATGCTAATCCTTCCTGATTTTCATCCTAGACCACTAGGAAAAAACCCAATGCTCTTACTAGTACTTCCCCCACTGCAGCCTGATAACCCTAGGAATGACATTGGTAAACAAGAGTATTTATAGCTTGGTTTTGATGGGTGTCTCTTTGGGAACATAAAGCACAGACTTCATGGGTTTGTAGTGCTCCTAGCACTGCGAAACTACCAAGAAGCTTAGAGGTGTGAATTGGTTATAAAAGCAAAGCAGACAGAAGCACAGATTTAGGCTCAGAAAGGAGCTTCCTCAAAGCAGGAATTCTAGGACCTATGGGGGTAATTTTCTTTCTCTGTAATGCTGTCCACTCACAAGGAGCACATGGTCATTTCTGAAAAACAACATCCATACTTCTGTACAGACCTAGATTTTCCTGAAGAGTATGAGAGCTTTATATTTTTCATGCTTGGTACAAAAGACATTTAGTTTGATCCAATCTACCAGAGTGTTTTATAGCTTCCACACGTGGAGGGCAGGTCTAAGCATGTGTGTTGAACAAGCCTTCCTGCACCATAACACATCACACGTTGCCTTCCTGAACCATCCTGAGTTCTTACCCCAACATCAAGACAAAAAAGTGGGCTCACCCTGTCCATACCGAGTCTGTTATCAGAAGGACAGTAGAAACAGGGCAGATGTCCACACCACTTGGAGGTTGAAGAAATAAGAATTCCATTTAATAATCTGTGAGCTCCCAGCAACACACACGATAGCTAGCTGCAAGCAGCACTTCTCAGGTGCACTGTGTCCCTTGAAGGAGCTCATTAATGATCAGAGGCACACTTAATGAGTTTGAAGCAGCACAGGTTGGAGATGACACAGCTCAGGCTGTCCTAGGGAAGACACAGATTCAAGCAGTAGCATTTAGTCTCCCTCTTTCCCCATCAGACAGAACATCTTGAAAACAATTCTAATTCATAATGGCAAAAAAAATCATCAGGACACCTCCATTTCTCACCAAAGAGAAATCAGCTAATGCAGAAGCTGTGATCCTCTCACACCCTTGACAGTACTGTAACCAGCCATTAAGCCACCCAGCTAACCCTTCCTAATAGCTCATAAATCAGCACCACAACTCCAACATCTGTCATTGAGACAGCACATGAAACTAATGGGAGCACTGAGATTAGAACCTGGTACTTCTCTGGGTCTTTTCTGTACCAGAGAAGGCTTAAAAGGACATACATAAACCACCTGAACAAAAACTAGGCAGATCAAAAAAGGACTTTATCTTACAGATATGACAAAAATAATTCAGCTTGAAAATATGGCAGCTGTAAGGGAAACCAACACATCATCCTAGCAATCTTCCCATCAGGATATTGTGCCTTACTGAAGTACAGCTTATTTAGCCATTTCTGAATGGGAACACAGAGCAGCATCTGCTGATTCCCAGCATCAAATCCTGCAGCAAACAGTCTCCCTTCAGGATCATCCAGTTGAGCCTCCACCACGCCCAACTCCAACACAGACGGCCAGACCAACTCAGCCACCATGGTGTGATATGAGATTCTACACTCTGGTGTGACAAGAAGCTGTTTTTCATTAAAATTCTATACATTTGCTTCAGTATGTATTTTCCTACTTCCTCTAGCAACTCTTCACCCTCATCTTCCCCTCTGGTAAGCACCTAGAACAAATGTCAGACATGAAGGATCTTTTCTCATCCTCTGACACTTTTCTAAATGGTTAGGATGAGAGTTTTCACCCTTATTTGTCAATTCAATGTCACCTTCAGCCCCTGTCCATTCAACAGATAAACCACTTACTGCATCCCTCTGGAGAACTGAGCACCCTGGACCCATTCCTTTCTTTCCATCATGAGCTGTGGAAAAACATTCACAAGGAGTAAAAATTTCAGGTTTTTTTAAATGTTCAGGAATTTACTACAAGAGTGATGGCACCAGGGAGAGACCCTGTTTTTGCATCCCTTTTTTTTTGCCTCCTCTCTCACATACATGAACTCACATAAAAGATAAAAGTGCTTTCTTTCCCCTAAGTGCACCCTTTAATTAAGGAATGTTCCTTTAATTTCTTATAGTACTCCCCTCATCCTTTTGATGCACTAGTGGATCACTACTACCATTTTATTAGTACTCCCCAGCAAGCCTTAAAAGGCTGCAAAACAGAATGATGCCATACTTTTGATGCAGATATTGAATGTAACAGTCCCTTCTTTCAGAAAGGTGGCTGCCTGCACACACTACATACTCCCATGAACTTGTTTATATCCTTCATCTTTCTCTTCCACAACAACAGGCTCACTGCATTTCTTTATTAAAGCCCTTTAGTTTTCCCAAGTGTAAAATACATTAAATGTAAAACTTCAGCAGGATAATAAGACTTAAACTAAGTTAGCTTCAAGTCAATACTTCCACCCTCAGCTTCTAGCTTTAATTCTCAAGTCTACCACTAAATGTCAACACTTGTATCCAGCTCTGGTGCTGATATTCAATGGCCAGCAACTTGACCCTGGCCACATAATTTCAATTATGCTTCCCATCTTTCTTACTTGTACAGTGCTTGTAATTCTCTGGCAGTGGAAGCCATTCATTCCAAATATTCTTACAGTAAACATGTCACAGAACCATGATAAAAGGTACTATGGAAGTGTAAAGCGATAGTAAAATGTTATTAATGTGTGTATGAAGATACCATCACCTGAACTTCCAAGCACATTTTCAGCCCTGGAGAAGACATCAGAACCAAGAAACAGTGCTGCAAGAAAACTAACAAGGGTAGTTTTAGTACAATGAAGTATATATTTGGTATAATGAAGGGTACAATAACAACAGTAATTTTTGTTTTCTAAGATCAAGGCACAAACATTTTATTTTTTTTCTCAAGTGCTAATGCAAAACATTACTGGCATTTTTACAGTTCTTAGCATTCATCAGTACTAAGAGTAGTAATCAAAGTGGTTTTCCTCCAACAGAATGAGACCAAGGAGAGAAATAAATTCTCACACTGAAAAAAATAGCAAAATACCAACATATTAACTTAGCTCTAAGTTTATTTTTGACACTCATATTTATTAACTTCCTATTCACCTAGAAAGAAAATTCCTTTATCTTTATAACAAAGTAATTTAAGTTCTGTGCAGCAACAAAACTTGAATCTAACACTGAAGTCATAACACACATACCTGCCTGCACATCTGTGCAGCCGAACTGAGCAATCACCTCTTGCAGCTATAAAGTAACTTCCATCTTTTACATTTTTGCAAAGTGGAGGTGTGTAGAAACATAGCTGGGCAAATTGATTTTGTAATCAAGCCAAACCTGAAATTAAATGTTTTGTGACAGCTGTCACTATTTGTCTGCCATGCATCAGAGAACATCAGGCCATACTATGACTTCAGCTGAAGAACATACATCCTTTTGTCTAAACTTCTGATCAGTTCAGTGCTCTCACGACAACTCTTGTGCACATTTCTTATACCTTTAATTGATATCCAGCAGGACATTACACAGGAAATTCTACTTGCTTCTTTCCTATCAGGAGTAAAAATACTCATAGTGTCTCAGCCAACTTTAAGCCTTGCCAGGTAAAATGCAACAGTACAACTCAGACGCAATCTCCAGAGCCTCAGCAGCCACTCCAGAGGCCTTCCACTACTTCTGTGGATTTGCAGTTACCACTGTTTGTTAGTCTAGCAAAAAAAAAAAAACCCCAGAAACACCTTTGGAGAAAATTACACGACTGCACGTTCCCCATTGCTTGTACCACAAACTTTCTCCCATTTGTAAACTAGGCAAATAAAAACCCCTTTAGTCAAAAACTCTCCATCAGACTGAGCAACTTGCTTTGCTAACAGGCAACGTGCCAGTTGCAGGGAGAGCTTGGGAATATGTTGATGTACATATACCAAATACAACAGATCATATTTCTCCATAGCAAACATTTGCTAAAAAAGCAAATTCAAGGAAAATAGGACCAAATGTAAAAGTTAACAGAGAATACAAAACATTGCATCCTAAGGATCTCAACATGACCAAATATTTTATTCTTTAAAACAAAAGAGGCAGCAGATCCTTGGAGACAGACTTCTGAAGAACTGCATCTGGAAGACAGATAAACAGCATATGGGTCACAAGCACAATGCTGTTGCAATATTGTTAATCAAGATAGCTCAGCCTGATGTTTTTCATCCTTTTTTCCACAGGAATCAACTAAGTACTATACTGTAAAATTTTGTTGAAATTAGCTAGGAAATGGACATGGAATTTAGCTGTAATAGCTTGTGTTTGTGCCAAGTATTGCTGCTATAGCACATTTCTCTTGTTAATGTCTTTAAACTATGAGAATGCTGCAATTACTCTGCATTGATTTTAAATGCAGACATAGCACAGTAACGTCTCCAATTTGTAAGCAAAACATCAGCACTATAAATCAAACTGTTAAAGTCACTGCTTGAGCCAAACATGAGTAAATTAATAGAGAACAAGTATGGAGATCTGTATTTGGATTTCCATACATTAAATCTGTGGATTTTGGCACCCACTGCTTTGGGCTTTATGTCATCCACAAGGAGGAGGAAGAGAATTGCTGAATGACAGTAACATTTTTGCTGTGTCCCTCACTGTTAGTCCATACACACAGAGCTGAAGATGACTTGCAGGTTCTTCCTTCCCCAAGTTAAAGAAGTGCAGTCACAGGAAAGCCATTTGCTTGACATTACAAGCCTTCCACATACAGCCTTACACTGGAAATGGTGTCAGAATCTCTAAATATTGTGCCATGAAACAATGCCAGAAGAGCAGAATGTTGAATAAGCAAGTGATAATTACTTGATATAAGATTTGATTAGATCAGTATCTCTGTGTAATGTAACAAAACACTTTATAACAGCACAGATGAAGCCTCCAATGCACTGTCAGGGCAATGAAACTGGAGAAATTCATTATATATAGAAGTTTCTTGCACAGAAGACTAGAGATATTTTAAGATTAAACTTGTGATGCATACAATAGCAACACCTTAGAAACAGGCAATGAAGTCAGAAAAAGATTCCAATTAAAATTAGGTTCTGACACTTTGTCATCCACACCTGAGCAGATGTGTCCAGCACAAAATGAAAGGCTTATTTTTAAATCAGCCAGCTTCCAGAAGGACACTATGGTTCCAAGAGATGTGCTAGCTTCCTGATTTTTGCCTTATCCATAACAGATGTGTCGAAAATTCTCTTGTCTGTGATGTACAGAAGAGAACGCCAGCACTACACTGGATCTGCCTGGACACTCCATAGACATTAGAACATCTCAAATGTGTAGCTAACACACAGCCATGGGTGGGGGCACATGCAGCCACTCAGACAAACCCCTGCTCACAGGGAAGAAAGAAAACAAAGAAAAAAAGGAAAGAAGGGAGGGGAGGAAAATGCAATTCTTCTGAGTGTCAGCACCAGAGAGAGAAAGAAGCTGTTGTTGCTGCACTCTAACCAGGCAATGACTGCAAGGCACTTAATTTTCCAATTAATTAGATCCTAACTCTAAATGTAGAAGTAATTGATGTGTCAACACAGACAAATGAAACAACTCTCAACATAAAAGCAAGGACGTTGCTCTACTCCTTAGTACTGGATGATGGATTCTATGATTTTTTATAAAGAATTGTGTCAGTGAGAGGCAATGCCACTGCAGCTCAGCAGCCACGTAGTGGTATATTTATTATATAAGGTGCCTCCACATCATGCCACGCTTTTAGCAGGCAACACATTCCTACAAAACTTACCACCTCTTTTCTTCAACTGTAAAAACTCCTTTATTGTGTTTTCAACATGTGGTTCACCTAAGCATTCATTGACACCATTATCTTCCAAACATTATTTGCTTTCTTTTGTCAAACACACTGTGCGACATCAATTCAACACTTAAAATTGCAAAGAAATTTTTGCAAAGAAATCTTCTTTTAAAAGCTCTCTGAAAAACAGCAGTTAATTGCCCCCACTCAGCTTGACTGTCACCAACCAAGACATAAAGCGCTAAGAACTTAACACTCACCAGTGAACCTGCAACTTTCCCTTAATTTCCCTTTAGCCTGGGCATTATCCATTGCCCTTCAATCAAATTTCTTAACTATAGTCTGTATGGGACAAGGGATGTTTTCTTTGCCTTCATCTATAATGACCACTAGAAGAGGGAATTCTACTGGGTTCTACAAACCTCACTGAAGTAATAAAGCTGGCAGAAAGAGGCACAGGGAAGCCAATGCAGGAGTTAGCTGGGAAGCTTACATAACATCAGAGCAATTCCTCCCTATTTTTATTTTTTTTGTTCTGTAAACACACACCCACACATGTGTACACACAAACACAGAGTTAGCAAGCAGTATCAGGAACTGTTGTAAGCCTTTTTGTAATGCTAGTCTTTCTCTTTTTATTTTTTCTGACTAAATCACTGGCTCCAGGTCGGAAGCTTTTGACGAGCTTCTAAAATGCTTGATGGAAAGTTGCAAACTCACTGACAACCGAGGCATTAAAAAACAAAAATACTCCCAAACCCTTCACTAAGCCATGCAGCTGTTACAGGTCACTGTCAATGTGCTGTACAATACTTCAGTTCAGAATACCTGAGTTCCTACCATTCCACTACCTTGCTCATATATCATTACTAATCTCCCTTTGAAAGAAAAATGTATTAACAGGATACCAGAAATTCAGTAATAATTTGGGGAGGCAAGTTTCATCTAAGTTTAAATGAGGGTTTTAAGAAAGTCAATTAAGAAATGCTTTTTTGCTTTATCCATTTAGGGTGTGCTGGCATTAAAGCAAGGCATCATCCAGTCCTTCAGCATCTGAACTATAAATGCTGGTGTGCAGGAATGGGAAGGAGCCAGATGGGATGACAGGCTGGTTAAGGGATATCCCATCTTTCACCTTATCTAGGTCAACCGTTTGAAACACACTGAAAAAAATTCCCAGTTGACAGGAAAGGACCTGTTAGCCCATCCCAGTCCCCATGTTGCTCATAGCAACTGGCAGCTTTTCTAACATCTAATCAGTAACATTAGAGGATGAACAAGGACAGAGATTACCTCAACCAGTTCTCTCTGGAACACCACCAGGATGAGTTGAACAGGTGTAGAAAGCTCGCTTAATGGAATCCAAACTCCTCTGTTATGCAGTTAAAGGATACCTGCATACACTAAGGGTAGCAGTTAACTTTTCACTGATTATGAAAGCTTCAGCACAGAGGAAAAGAAAGGAATTTCCATTTCAACAAGGTAAAAAAATTAGCTCAGCCCATTCCCCCGGCAACACTGTCTTACTCAAATGTTTTCCGAACTCTTAACACACAGCACTCGAAGACAGATGAAAGGCTGATTCAAGTCAGTTCTTACTTCAGCTCTTTCTGAAATTGTATAAAAGCTCATCCTCCTCTCAAATTGTTTAAATACCAGGAAACATTACTGTAGCTCTGTGACATGCTGGCTTGAGGGGCCACAAGGCTTCCAACTTCCATGACTTTGATCCCTTTTTGTGCATCATGTACAGGAGGGGTTACACAATGTTTATTACAAACCTCTGATCAGAAATCCCTTCTCAGGGCATACAACACAGCAGGCCTCAATGAGTATGAATGAGACCAAATTTCGTAAGAATCCATTTCTATGACACCTAGGGAAAAGTTCCTTCTTGATGTGCTTCACTACCAGCTTTGAAACACCCCTTGCTACAGAATCACCAGTCACATGTGTCGCAACCCTACAAGCAGCAGAATTGTGGTTTCTGACTTTATCAGAGCAGAAAACAAGAGAACAGCAGCATTCCATAGCCTACTTCTCTAGCACACAGTGGGCTTGGCTTTGCCTGTTTATGGACCTCCTAACTTCCAGATGTCAGATTCAGCAGCACTCCAAATATTCTTGCTTGCTCCCTTCTGCAGGCAAAGACTAGATCAGCCAGCTCTGGCTGCATGATTAAATTCAGGCACTGGCTGATCTCAAAGTATTTCAGAGCTACAGAGGAGCTGTCCTAAAGCATATGCTTCAGATACTGGGCAACTGAGTTCTTTCCTAATAATAGAAAGTCTTCCAGAGAGAGCAGTAACAGGCACATCTTATTTAGCAAAGTATACAGTGAACAGCTCTGGCTTGCAATAAATTTTATCTCCCTGTTAATGCAGATATAGTCAAAGGTGCACACAATCAGAAACAGCAGTCAAAGGAGTTTATGATATAGCTGAACATATTCAGGAACGTATTTAAAATTTAATCTCTGTTTAGATTAAATCTCTGTGTTTTCACTTCAAGATGCTGATAACGTGTACCGCAGACAAGCACTACACCTGGCATTCTCCATTTTATACATCTCTAATCTCTATACATCTATCTCTACACATTATCCACTCTATACATCTCTGGTATTCTCTGTACACCTCTATTCCCTGGCATTCTTCTAGTCAGCATGAAAGGTGCTAACTAAGCATTTGCTCCTTTTGTGAAACAGCTTTCAAAAGTAACGTGGCACAGGTGATGGTCTGTTTAAAAATCAAACCCAGACTCTTGTAGGCTTCTGTAGGAAATTTTTCTCTGTGGGGAAAAGGAAAGAACAAGTTCTACTTTACTGGCATTACTGTTTGTTTGCAAAGAACTGCTCTAATTCATGAGGAAGCAGAACTCTTGCCCCCAAAACCTCTATATGAAACAGGATCTCATTTCACAGAACAACTAATAAGAAGAATAAGAAGCATTTCAAGAGAGTGCTGCAGTTACTCGATAAAAATCTGCTTTAAAGTACATTGCCTTGCTCTCTCCTCCACAGCTAAAACTTGCTCCTTGCCATTACAAGCAGGAACAATGTTATTGACCCCTAGGGTTCTTAATTCTCTTTTTTGTGTTAACTCCCTCACTCTGAATGCCCCTTTCAGCTCTCTCAATAAATGGATCGATTGGAATAGAAGACAGGAAAGTGCTGAGTCATCACTCATCTCCCACTGAGAATACAAGGAGCTGAGCATCATCAGTCAATGAAGGGACTTTTTCTTACAAGTCTTCCAGTTGTTACTGCAAGGGAAGTCTCTTTCACTTCCAACCTATTACTGAAATGGCCCAACTACTTGCTTTCCAAATGGACTCCTAGCCTTTTACTCTTTACACCTTCGTTTACAGTAAAAATTAACAGTCAGGTGCCTCTGAAACTCATATTTAAGAATGTAAAAACCAACCACACTAAAAAAACAAACAAAAAAACCAAACAAAAACAAACAAACAAAAAAACCCAAAAACAAACAAACAAAAAAAAAACCAAAAAAAAACCCGCAAACAAACAACCCCACAAGCAAAAAGCCCACAATGATATTTTGTATTAACTAATATAGTCTGGATTATTTTCCTGTCTCCAGTTCCACCCTTACATTTTTTTACTCCTGTTTCAAGCTTTTCTGCCAGGGCTAATGCTCTGCCTAGCTTTTTGGTTTGTTTTCTTTTCAGGCAGCATTTTAATAATCACATTACTCTGGGATTAAGACCTTAAGGTAACTGGAGAATTAACATCATGATATTTGGCAATATTGAAATCTTTCCATTTCTAACTCCTACAGTGATGTCTTACTGTTTGCTGGTAAAATCATCTCATTGTTGGTTTCAAATGGAGCTTAAATGTAGTCAAGGAAGGTAACATCAAGAGATGTATCTTATCTACCCATACAGAGCTAGCATACACTTCAAAAAAGAGGTACTACACAAAGAGAAGGTATTTATTTCAGACAAAGAAAGCAGAACACCAAAACATGCTGTTGAAACAAACAGCACAAAATGACAACTCATTGTTTTAAGGGTTTAATAGAAATTGATTTCTTTCATAACTTTGAGACACTCTCCATTGTTTAATTTAGTCAGAAGACTATGAGCAGGCTCAAACACCAACAAACCAAACTCCTTTGCTTATAAGGACTCATGTCTTCTCCTCTTTTTCCTGTCTTCACATCTCTGCTCACTGAGCATTGTAAGCATTACAACACAAGACATTCTTCTAAAAGTTTAAAACCTAGTATTTCCAGAACACAAAAAAAAGTGGAGAGTTGTTCTCTTGTGCAGTCATGTTCAGCTGCTCAGTAATGGGGTAAACTAAGGATTCAGAACTGAGGACACGAATCATAAAAAAAAATTAAAAACACTACAAAAACAAAATCAGAGCCTGGGTAGCTGAAGCAGTGAAAATATGCTGGTTTGCCTCTTATCCAAAGGAAATAAACCCATCATCTGCTAGAATGGTTCATCTCTGCAAGAACATAGTTAAATAAAACATAAAACTTACTTCCACTCAGCAGTCAAAAAGCAAATGTAGACCTGTGCATTTTGTCAGCAGACTGGGTTTTGACAAGAAAAAAAGAGCACTAAGAAAATTGTGCTGAGCTCTCCTAATTCAGAACAAGTACTGCAACGAGTAAAGAATTATTCTGTTCCTGAGGCTAAGGCTACTTGAAATTCCACTTGTACTCACATTAGGTATGGGGGCCATGAGAAGCCAGTGGGGAAGAGATCTCACACCTCCCTCACAAGTGGGCCATGTGCAGGCCAGTTTCTGTAGTTTGCACGAAATGACGAAATATTTTGCTTTTTAGATTTTGTTGCTCAAAGACAAGCAACCATCAAGTTATGCAGGGAATGACTGAATGAAAAAGCCACTTTTGAAGGGAGAGTTTACATAAACCAGCATAGTAAAAAGTAACTATACCCTAGGATACTAACATAAACAGCAGATGTGTTTATGGCAAGTGCTCCCCAATATCACAAACAAATAGTGAGATCTCCACAGTAGCTGGAAGAGAGCCATTTGAGAGCCTGATGGTTTAAAGCATAGTTCAGGGTTCTCTTCTTGGGACTTTTTCAATCAGATTATGTTCTTCCAAACACTAATCCGAAGCTGGCAACCCTCTTTTCTTTGCTTTCAGATACAGAGGAAAAGCAGTCCCACTTTCAGATACAGAGGAAAAGCAGCCTAAAAGGCTCTGCCCCACTCTCAGTAGAGCAGGGTAACTGAACTGACCACAGCAATCACCAGTGACCTAAGCACCATTACACCCCATGAATTCACACAGTGTCCAGAGGGAAGTGAATGAAGAGGTAAAAATCAGGGACTACCTGTATTGCCCAAAGTATCTTAAACTCTCTAAAAAAGTACTATTCCCCCTTCTGTAACCATGCTCACCCCAAGCCATGCAGAACTGGGCACCAGGAACTCTGACCCAGAGACCAAGCAAAGAGTATGAATCCCAGTTTGTTCCACAGCAGGCAAAATGGTACTGATGATCACAGAGAGTTTTGTCTGTTTCCATCGTTTCAGTCCGCCACTCACTCAAACACCAGCTTGGCCTACCTGCCAGTCTCAGCTTTGCTCTACCAGCTTTCCCATCTTCTTTGGCCTAGAAGCTCATGAGGTCCCACCTCTTCTACATCTCTTTTGCCTTCCTATACCTCGTGAATTAACTCGCCACCTCCAGAATGAATTCCTGTTTCACCAGCAAATGCTCACCCCATCAATCACTCTGTTTACATATTTTTACCCCTTTACCTGCCTCATCTTCCATGTGTGTAAACTCCTGAAACAGACCCTGCCTTTAACATCTACACAAAACCATGAACATCCAGGCCCAGATCTCTAGGAGTCTCTAGACAATCTACTGACACTCACATTAAGGGTTTTTTTCTCTAGCTGTATTACTTGGTAAGATAAAGGTATCATCTCTCCCTACAAACCTCTGCACAATAATAAGAGGACAGAGATATTGCTGGCAAAGGCAAGAGGCACAGCACTGTGTGAGAGCCACATTACCAGCACAAGTTACAGCAGGGCAAATACCTAACTGTGACACCACGTTTGAGACATGGGTTGAAGAATAGTCTGCCCACTCGGGCACGATGTGGAATTTAAGAAGGCACAACATAATTACCCGAGCTGGTCTTGGCTAGGAGGCCAGGATTAGCACTCCAACACTTCTGAAAAGTGGCCAGGAAGGCTGTTTCGCCTCTCATCCAAAGGAAATAAAACCATCATCTGCTAGATGGCCCACCAAACACTGTTTGAGGCATTATTTTTACACAGATTTGAGAAAAGTGTCTTTACTGATATACCTGAGTGATTTGCAGCATCAGTGCATCCTTTAGCAGTGCATTGGACCAGTATCAACCCAGAAAACCAACTGCTCTTCCCTGTCTCACAAATAACATACCCTTAGACATCTTAGATTTTCTGTAGATTTTTCAGCCAGTTACACAGAGACATTAAAGGAAATAGTGACCTAATTCTGACATTGTGGTTTCATAATGTAAAGATAACCTAATTCTTCAGTAGTCCCAAAACTCCTCTTCCTGATAAATGACCTTCTCCCTAGAGTATTCAATATTACTTTTGGTAATTAGAGGACTGAACAGAATATGCAAACTGGAAATTAAAAAGCCTTGTTATTCCTTTAGATCAGTTAGGATGATGTGCACAAACACAGAAAATCAGTGTGAATTTTATTGATGTGCTGTTCTGCATCCTAAAATATGGGCAATCAAGTCTCTTGCTTCAGTGAGGACTGAGATCAGATGAAAGAAAGTTGTTTTCCCCCACAGTACAACACTATTGCTTCAGTACATAGAAGTTCCCTTCCGTTTTCTTTAAGCATCAACAGGTGTGGGCTCTAAACAGATCAAGAAAGGTGTTGGTACAAGAGTTCCACTTTCCATTAGCAAAGACCATGGCCAAAGACATTCAGCAAACAGCAATATGACAGATTCCTACCATATTATTAATCTCATCAAAAATAGTTAACATAATAAATTTAAAATACCTTAGCTCCCAATTCAACAGAAAATTGCATTGAAAAGCAAAAAAATAGACAAATCAACCAGGATACAGATCAGCTTAGCACAATTTATCCTCGGGCATGCCTTGAAAAAGTGAAGGAGGATAGGACAGGGAATGATCATGGACTTTTCAGGGTACAGGTTAACTGGATGGGGCCATTAACAAAAGTTAGTGAAACAGAGAAGAGCTTCTCTGCAGCATCCTGCCAGGCATGGAGAATCAGTGTTCTCAGAGGAACGTCTTTACTTCAGTGAGGAAGTACAGCAGATGAAGCAAAGTTTTACCTTCCATCACTCCTGCATTACTATCAGAGCAAGAATGAAAGGTCTAACTTCTCTTAGACCAACATCTTATAATGAGCACACAATCTTCACGTACACACACAACCTTGTTGCTATTTGCACGCATCATTATAATAATCCAATAATTTAATTTTATTTCTTTAAAACACTAATGATAACACTAACAAATATCTTATTAAAATTATGGCAATCTGCCTTTTTGGATTGCTGTCCAGATGAAATACTTGCTGAGCATTCGCTCTTCCCTTCTGCAGTCTTCATCCCTTTTGAAGGCCACATGTATGCATGACAGCCTCATGTTACATCATCTGTGAAATTCACTGCACCAAACTCAGTGCATTTGCTTTGAGAATTTGTGGTTTCCCGAGACTTCCTTCCAATTGCATAAATGTCCATGGAGCACAAAAGCAGAAAGTTAAGTCCTCCACCCTGGCCTAAGAACCTCTAACAAAACGGTCATTAAAGTGACAAAACTGCATGAACTAAACAAAGTGCCAGGCTTCAGCATGAGGATTTGGATCAGCTTGGACAGCACCCATCATTGGGAAGAACACAGAGGGAAACTTCCTTTCATAAGGACAATTCAGTTACTAAGAGCAACAGGATGAAACTTCCAAAGCCCTCCGGGCTAACATCTATTAATATTTTATCAGTGAGCAGCATCCTCACTGAAAGGTACACACTATGTCCTTTTTCTCTCCTTCACAAGTACTCTCCTCTAACAGATGGTCAGTTTACATGTGGTAATGATCCACTGTAATTAAAAACTCTATTCTCATTAGCAATCCTCCAAGAATACGACAGCTCTGGCTCACTTTTTCTGATGAGTATGTGTTTTGTTTAATGATAAACAGCAGCCAGGAGAATTAAAAATACAGTAAATTTCTACACTGGGGCTGCATGGAGAGGTTGGATTACAGATTCCTAAAAGACAGTCAAAGACACCATTCACCAAGGTTGGGAATGCCAAGTTTGAGGGTCAAGACAGACCATAGTAATCAGCACGTGAAGTTCAGCTGTCGTCTAGAAGGATTCACTAAGTGTAATTTATATTCCCTTCACCTTTCAAGTGCTTTTCTTATTTCAAGTGAAATCAACATTTACAATCAACTGCTCTACCATAATTACAGAACACAATAATTACAAACTCTGTTTTCTATAAAGACATAGATTTACTGCTTCCCCTTCCTGCAACTCCTCTCCTCCTCTCCAGTTGGAAAAGCTGGAGGGCCAACACAGACATATGTTTTTCAAGAGTCATTACCTTCCCACCGATGCTACAGATCATTTTGGATTCAGTGTCACCCAGGAAAGAGACCTGGTGGACTACTGACAGTGTCTGTAGAGTTATTGACTCAAAAAATCTGTAACACAGGAGAAAGACCATCATCATCTAGAGGTCCTAAGGGGAGGAAGAACAGCCTTGCAGACAGAAGCTTTAATCAAACCTCTGCAGATACGGGTTCAATTCTTAGTTCTTCCATAAATCACTCTCTAACACTCACCATCTGTAAATATATATGGAGAAGCATTTCCCACTTCAGATCACAAACGCTCAGCTGCTGGGAGCACCTTTTACTGTTTTTTAATTTAGAATCTCATCAAGCAGAACCTCAGTTACTGAGTGGTGTCCCTGAGATCGTACTTCTGCACATAACAGCACAGTCTGAGCCCCACCATGCTCCACGCTAGGTTACCTGCAGAGTCCCAGGAGGAATAGCAGAGTCACAGAGACAGATAAAATAATACAAGTTAAAGCATCCTCCCAGGACTAATTTCTTGGCTGGCAGGTACATACTATGTACCAGGGTTTAAGATAGGTTTTTTTAGTTTCTGTAGCTCCTCTATCAATTTTTCACTTACTTCAAACTTCCCACAAGCCTAGCAAAAACCTGACTGCAAGTCAGTAAAAAGTAGGTATTTTCTAGTGCCAGATGTGACTACTAGATAGAAAATTATAATTATCAAGACAAAATTATTTCATGTGCCAATGATGACACACAATCCCTCTTACAGGGAGCTCCATTTTCCATTTCAAGCAAATAGATTTTCTGTCCTGAGCATCAAAAATTTAAACCATTCATACTCCCCAGTGTTTTGCATTGAGCCTGGCTCGTTTCCAAGAGTCAATGTCAAAAAGCAGTAGGGAGGTCCAGTGTTACATTACATCTCAATTTTTTCTGCATCAGTCATGTTTGGTTTGCAGTTTTCAAACACAGTTTTATGTGGTGTTTTTTCTGCTGACTCTGAATCCTGAAGTATCAGCTCTGGGTTTTAGAGACAGACTGAGCTATTTTCTTCTCTCACACTTCCATTAACAGCAGTATTTTCGTAGGCAAGTTCTGCTCTACTGTGCAGGGTCTCATTGACTTAACAAAGCCACTGTTTCTGTGAAACCTGCAGATCTGTTTCTAGGCTGGAGAAGAACTAAAAGGACAAAAAGTTAAAAGCTCTCCAAGTTACCTCAGTCAATAAAATCAATAGATGTGACTGTGCATCACAGGTGGCCAACTTAGAACATTTGAGCCACATAGGGACTGCAGGTAACACTCCCGGGTCAGCCCTATCTGACTACATTCCCAGGTTAGCCTCATGCATCAACTAAGTACACGGACCTGTAAGGAGCTGTGGCCACCTCACTCTCACAAATTACTCATAGAAATCCCCTTCCTAGAGCTCTCCTAAATATGAGGTATGTAGCCTGTGGCTATCCACTGCTGAGAAATTTAATGCATGTCTCATAGGGTTGGGAGAGCTGGACGCCTACAAGATACAAACGGCTTCATTAAGTGTCACTTTTATACAGCTCTTAGACCACATACAGCATAGCTAATAAAATGTCATCTCATCTGCTTGCCACTTCAGAGGTCATTACAACTACATGAAAAACTAAACAAGGGCAAAAAAGCAGAGAGATGATCTAAAGCAGACAGCGGGCCTGACTAGAAGACAAGTGCTGATCTCAGGTCTGACACCTCCTCCTGCATGGCTTTGTTAAGACAACCATACCCTCAAGTGCCTCAGGTGCCTTGTAATCCTTAATAAAAGGCTTTGAAATTTGAAGAAGAAGGGTGTCTTAATACCCCTTATCCCTATCTTCCTCTTGGATTTTTGTTAGTTTCCCAGTCAGGAGTACAGGGAAGTATTAGGCTTCTCTGTAGCAGGATTTCTCTGGGGGAAAACCAGCCTGAACATTTTTATTTGCAGAGCTATCAGTGGTGAATAGAGAAAGGGATGCCATGCTGATTTTGGTGTTGAAGAATGCTGAAACCAGCTGGACTCATCAGCCTCAAAGTTAAACATTCTGAGGAAGAAAAAAGTACCTGGTAAAGGACCCAAGAAGTGATACTACTTACAACTTAAAAAAAGATGCTGAGCTGGCACAGCTGGCCTAGAGACACAGTACTGACAGTCAATCGCTTTATACTATAAAAATCCATTCCCACTTTTTAACTGTGGAGTGTTCCAACATGCTCCTTCTCCAAGCGTGTGTGCGGAAATTTCTCCCTTGAGTGGGGACGCTCCTCAAGGTTACTCCTCAAGGCTGGGCAAAAGAGATTTCCCCACAGTCATCAGCACAGGTGAGTATCATCAATCTCTACTTAATAACTGATTTTGCTAGCTTTAATATAGTTGCTTGAATATTGCTCCAAAAATAGGACACTATACTAGTACTTATAGCTATCTTTCCTGATTAAGGTCTTTTAGTCTGATCATTATAATTATCATAGTAAGTTTAAATAAATTATTTATTAGATAGATAGATAGATAGATAGATAGATAGATAGATAGATAGATAGATAGATAGATAGATAGATAGATAGATTTCAGTTGCCATCCTTAATCCTGCAGGACAAAGTTCTATAAACCTTCAGTTACACCTATATAATCCTTCAGAAATAAACTGTTGGCAGAGTCTGCGGCCAAGATTGATTCCAGCTGTACTAAGACTCCTCTTTGAAAAGGAGTTTAAAAAGCAGGAGGATACTTTCTGCACCTCATGTCTCAACAGGAGGGCTTAATACTTTTTGTCTGACGCTTCCATTCTGCCTGCAACGCTCATGAGTCTCAATTTGATGTAGTTATTGAGTTATGCTCATGAAAGGCAGCAGTAAAAAGTGAATTGCACATAGCCAAAAAGTAAACACAGTATCTGCCAGGTCCTTGGGTTCTTCTCACTTTTGCCCCCCAGTTTTTTCTTAGGAAAACAAAAAACTACAAGGTTTTTCATCTACAGCAGAGATACGATGCTTTCATGTTCTGCCAGCGTATGCCAAACCTATTTGGAAGGCAGCATAACCAGGCATCTCTTTGTGAGCAAATCTATTAAAAGAAAGCTCTGTAAAGAAATTGCCTCAAGGCTCCAGTTCAGTGGTAGCTATGGCAGTGTTCCTATGCTGTTGGCTTGCACTCACTGTGGAAAGTCCCCATGAAGTCATGAATAAACAGAGCTCTTTATGCTTTTGCCATGGGATCACATGGGCGTATCAGTCCAAAATGAGCAGGAATCTCTTTTACAAAACTCTACTATTCTGAAGGTAGAAGAATGGGCTCATTTAAGCACGTCTTCCTAATTCAGTACTTTTGAATAAGAACTGTTAAATAAAAGCTCGTGTCATTTGTCAGCTGAAATGTATTTTCTATCTCCATTGCCATATTTGAGTGACTAGGCATTGAAAACAGCTTTTAAAACTCTCTTCCTAATTAACACCTTAAACAGAGATAACATGGAGTCAGGTGATTTAACAGCAACTACATCAAGGTAACAGTTCTTGCTCAGTGCCAAGGACATTTTAAATTAAGTCTCCCAGTGCATGACAGCCAACTCTATTCACAGAAATGAGAAACAACAGACAGAAAAAACCCTAAAACAGTAAAAAATGCTAAACCAATTCCATGTGCCCTATGAGTCTGCAAATGGAAAGATCATCGTCCTTACTCAAGCACATCAATGCTAAACTGAATATGCAAGCTGAGATCAATCACACTTTGCTTAAGCCATCTACAAAGTAGCAATGTAGAAGTTCTTATAACCATGTTTACCTGCCTGATCTGCAGCACATCCCTCATGAGTTTAGCCATAATCTATCACCTCCAAAGAGAGCTTTTGGGGAATCTCTCCAGCACAGCATCCACAGCACACACCTCCATTGTATACATCTCTAAGCATAGATAGATAGATAGATAATTAAGCAAGATGACTCCTGTTCATGGGGCTGGAAAGACAACGGAGTTTTCTTCACACAAAGGATTCTGTCACAAGCTGTTGAGAGCAAGCTCAACAAATCCTCAGGCAGTATCATCTGGCCAGTCACTGAAAAGAGTACCAGGCACTTGAGTCTGAAAACTGGCCATCAACATTCTTCTTTCAGAGAGCTAACTTCAGCAGCAGCAAAACCCAGTCAATGATGAAACCTTCCAAAAACCCTACTTTTGATTATGATGTTCAAGTTCAGGACTTCACTTGAAATTGTTGGGGTTTTTGGTTGCCCATTTTGTTGCGTTTTATTGCAACTGATGGCTCAGAGTGTATTTTTCTAAAAAATTATTTCAGATAGGACTGTAGGTCAAGGCTTGATTTTCCAAGAGCTTGCAGAAGTGTTACAAAATAAAAACTTTATTAAAAGCAAAAGTCTATTAAAAAGGCATTTTTAAGGTCTCGACTATTGCCAAGAACTCAAAACCAATTCCAATTTATGACAAAGAGTACTCAATCTTTCTCCAGTGCCCATTCTTTCACCCTGGGGAACCAAAAGTATTTGTAACCTCTACTTCCTCCTCCTTCCTGGAGTGCCAGGCAAAAGGCTGCCTCTGCTCCATCTCAAGAAGCTGAGCTGTGACTTATCATTAGAACCTCAAACTCAATCCCATGTAATGTCATGCTCTTTATTGGGGTTTCTTAACCACTTCTAGATTAATAATCCTGCAGGGGAAAAATATCTTAGGGTCCATCCAGCACAGTGTTGACACTGACACTTTCATGTCTCTGTGGCAAACTCTTGTGCTCCCAAGGTTTTTCCTTTCAAGCATATGCTGCTGAATCTTTGCACTGCCTTTTGTTTCAGCATGGCAGTCCTTATTTCAGCCCTAAGACAGATATTAAATCTATACAGTCTGTATAATCTTAGGCAGACATAATTCTATGAGCCTGTTTTTCCTTTTCATGCTATTGGGTTTCAACATTTTCTTTGCTAAACCTGCCCACAACACATCCTATAACACAGAAAACCTTGAGCTGACTACCCATAAAATTTATTGCGTCAATGGCCAGACATAAATCTGCACTGATGCTGCAGCAAAAAGAACCACTGCTGAAATGAATGTCACATCAGGTTGCGGTCTCGGAAGAACAGACAGAAGCAGGAGACACTACAGGGCAGAAACAATCAAGGAAGAAGCCTCCCTCTCTCCCCCAAGCTGCTATGAAGCAAAAAATTAGGCCAGAGACTGTCATTAAAGCAGTATTGTAATTACAGCTCCTAGAACCTTTTAGCAGTAAGATGAGGACAGAAAGAAGTTTCTTTAGAAGGTGCTGAGCTTCTTTCAACAGAAAACAGAAAAACATCTCTCAATCATCCACCCAAAAATGTGAAGTCACGTCAGAGAACTGTGTGTATGCAGACACAGTGCTATCAGATTTATAAAAGCGGTGCCTCACTCAAGTGCAAATGAACCCTCTCAGCTTTCTCTGGTGGAGGCTGGGAAAAAAAGCAAGTAAGCCAGCAGCTGTTATTCCTCAGAAACCTGATCACGACCTCATCAGGATCTTTGCTTCCCCACTCAGTTACTCAAATTCTGAACCACAAAGAGCAGGTATGACATTTGTATCAGCAAGGCTAGGCATGGAGAACAGATCAGTAGGTGTACGGCTGAACGTCGGGCAGAAACAAATTGTGTGCCCTGAATCCTAGCAAAAGAAAGGAAGGGGGAAAGCAACTGTGGGAATACAGGGGAAGAGATTAAGGATGCTTTTATCCTCCTATTTTCCCCCTCATACTTCTTTATGAAGCACACAGCAAAGCTTTAGAAGGCAAAAGTACTTCTATGTCTATATTCCACAAGTAAGCTACTGCTTACTTGTGGAATATAGTGTTGTTTCCCTCCTTTCACATTCACTTTATGCACATCTCTCTTGAATACATTTGTTGGAGAACTCTTCGTAGATCCAGTCAGGATCTCCTAACTGCAGTAGTAGTAAGAGTTCTTGAATAATAAAGAAACAGAAACCATCCAGACACAAACAGAAATTCTTCCTTCTTTCCACTGCGCTGGCTCCACTCCCCTATCCTCCTGAAGTGCTGTAATGCTATCTGTTTCTGTGTTCCTGAGAGCTTCCCAAGATGCAGGAACTGGGAGAGCCAATTCCTACAAAGAGTTATACACAGAACCATAAAATGAGGTGGGACACCACCATCATTGATGCAGGGAGTAAGGACAGCCTTGAGGAAGAACAAATTTTATCCTGCCTTTTGCATGTCATCTTCTGAGATTAAAACAAAACAAAAAGGGTGGAGGGGAATGCTGCAAAGAAATAATAGTTTCCTGAGAAACATATTTCATGGTGGGAAGCACAGAGCAAAAAAAATCACTGGCTAAGAACCATAAAAATTAGAAGGAAATAACAATTTAAACATAAGTGACATTTCTGATAATGTGTCTAATGGCACAGCACAGAAGAAAATTAATCCTTAACTTTCTAATTTGGATTTACAGGAGAAGTATATAATTCAGTGGACTTTCAGCATGTAACATACAGGGAGTATTTCGGCTTTCCAAAAGCATGTGCTGCTTCAATCAGGGTATGTCATTGGAATAGGTTGGGGAGTACTCATTAAATCACTTGTTTATTATTCACACTACAGGAATGTGAGTTCTATTGGTAAAATGAATCAATCAGAGAGCAAAGAGCTATTCTCTGGAGTCTGCATTAATCAGCCCGACAAGCTGTCACTAAGGATTGGGTCAGGCTCATAGCACAGCATCCAACCAGTGGGGAAAAAAATCCCTGAGACGGCTGGAACAGGGAACAGTTCACCCATTTAAAGCTGTCCCCAGAGGCTTGTGTCAACCATTTATTACTGCTCACACACAGCTGCAGAAGCTTTTGAGTGAGAAACCTGCATTCTCGGATGTTCCAGAACTGTGTGGAAACATGCTTGATCCCAGCTAGTTCTGGGAGGACAAGCAAGATGAAGTATCCTGAAAGAAATACTGCTGGGATTTAATACAGCCCTCTGAAGAAAATGCATTCAGGAACTTGGAAAAGGTCTAAAACTAGGACACATGTCAGAACAGATACACTGTTGGGAAACACTCAGAGCTGTCATGCAGTCTGCACTTCAATAAAACGTTTTTTAAAAAACCCACTATTTTTATAGACTATTTTTCATACAAGCATATTGCTTTCAAGGTTGAGCTGTTGCTCAGACTCCTTCAGTAGAAGCCTAAAATATAAAGTATCATTTAAAAAAATGTCACTCATGAGAATGTACCAAAAAATAGCTGTTTGGTTTTTAAAAAAAACCCAAACAAAACAAAACCCCACAACCATTAACCTGCCCTACTCCCTACCCTACTGGTAAAGATCATGAACTCCTAAAATCTCATTATTCTGAGATACACACTCTGTTAATGATAATGAACATAACAGAGAATACAACTACTAGCTGGGCTGCAAGAGTCCTAAAAAGACCAGAAACGTGAAACAAGAAAAAAGCAGTCAGCAGTTCTGATAATACAGTGAAGCCATGTAACACATATAGGAACGCATAAAATCAATACACTGCACCAGAGAACACAATCACACACTGCGGCCACTTGGATGGAGGAGTGATAAGATCAATGTTTCTCATCTTGTCAGCACTTGTGCCAACTGCACCTTCAAGCTGGATGGAGTTTAAAACAGAGCCTGACCTACAGGGACAGAGCTGCAGCATGGGCTACAAAAATTGCTGAATAGCTCAGAGAAGGAGAAGTGGTTTAGCTGAAGTATGCTTCAGGGGAGGCTGCCAGGGAAGGCAGTCCAGAGGGAAAAACAATAAAAGGATGAGTGTCTAATTGCAGCAACACAGTATGAGTGCAAATTCTCAGAAGTGAGGAAGAAAATGTTTCTGTCCTCACAACAGAGCTTCTCCATCTCATGGAGCTCTATACAGAGCACTGTGCATGCAGCCACTCTAAACTTGAAGTTAAAAGCTACACCACAGAATGACAGAAATATTAGTATAAGCATTTAAATACAGCCTCAGGCAACACTGGCAACACTGTATCCTGCAGATCATGAGATGTGATTATTCCACTCTATCCAGCACTTGTCAGACCATACTTGGACTACTGTATCCAGGCTTGGTCATCCCAGCTCAAGAAACTGAACGCCATCCTGCATTGTTCTACCAAGACAAATATTGAACTCAGATTGCTTCATGAAAAATTTTGGCATGGTTATAAGAATAACTGATAACAAACTGAACTAATTGAAAACAAACATTGGAATAGATTACCAAGAGAAATGGTGGCATTTCTCTTGCTATAAATACTCAGTGCTGAGCTAGAGAGGACCCTGGGTAACACAAACTAAGGATTTCCCTTCAACAGAAGGTTGGACCAGATGTTCTCTAGAGGTTCCTACCAACCTATAGTTTTTTCTATGATTCCATGATCCAAACATATGTTATGCTATATGCCCTGCTAAATACTACTTTCACTGCAAACTCATTTTAAATTAGATTTTTTCTGATTTTTCTTTCCATTCCAGCAATAAAGTAAAAATTTAAAAAATAGTAATGACAAGACAAATGGAGGATGGTTCACTGTTTTTCAGAATAACTGTCAGCATCTATTGAAATCAGCAAGCACAAGACATCAAAGGAAATGCCCTTTCACAGGCTAATTAATTAAATAAGTAGACTTTCTGTCAGAAAATTTTGGATAAATGGCTGAAAGGAGTTCCATGAATTCATTCAATTCCTTTAGTCTCTATTAAGCATTTTCTTACCATACACTTTAAAAGGCAAGATACACAAACTTTTGGTCTGTACCAGTATATCAAATTTTGCAGTTGAGCCTCATGAATGGGAGATAAATCAATACACCAGAAGTCAATCATAGTAGTATTAAATTGTAACTCTACTACAGTTTATTTGGATCATGAATTTAAGTACTCAAAACAGAACCATGGAAATCCTACCACTAATAAGGTGAACCTTACAGCTAATACCTACTAAATCATGAAACACAACAATTATTTACTTCAATTAAGCTGTAAATGAACAACTAGGAGACCAAACAAGAACAAAATCCAGCAATCAGGTTCCACTTCTAAGTAAAAGAAAAACAAACTCAAATTTCCAAAGTAAAGGGGATTCCAACCTGCCAAAGTAACAGATAGCTCTATCACATGAAGATCGTACATCATAGCCAACTCCACAGGCATATTCTATTAAGAGAGTAGATAACATCTAAAAAAAGCCTAAACAAACACAAAAATAACAAATCGGGAGCAAATCTAACTCCAGCGATCTGCATTTTAGACTGCATCCTGTAAGACACAAAACCAGTGTTGCACTGAAAGACATCCCAACATCCTCCCAGATGCTGAGAGCACAAAGAAAGCTCCCACCTGAAAGTCCTCTCCACATTCCACATGCTGAAAAAACTGTTAGCACAAACATTTCTCAGGCAATGAAAGACTAACATATGGCTTGAGGCGCAATGGAAAGTAGGAAGAAATCCTACTGCCAGCCATGCAACAACTCTACCTTCTGTAAGTGTTAAATCCAATGTTGGGTTATTTATTAATTATGGAATATACTTCATATGCTGGTTTGGAGTCATAAAAAAATAGTACAATGAAATCAATAAAGAGAGAAATCTCACAGCCAAATCTTCATTTTGACTGTCATCTGTTGGATGGCAATCTCAAGAAGAGATCCTCAGCTTACTCCTCGACACTTCACAGGTGGTGGGGGCGTTTAGGGTTTATGCTGTGTCATGAGAAAACTTCTGCTCCTCTAGGTACTAGGTCTGGATGTCAGTGGCATGATGCCAGACCTCTGGAGCACACTGGCAAATAAAAGGATGTTGTACCAGTCCTAAACCTGTTAGGAGTTTTGTGCCTGCAGACAATGCTGCACAAGCATGTGGAGTTCCGAGGTGGCTTGGCTCTGAAGTCTCTCACAAGGCACATGGCACATAACAGATGGTTGGTTGCTTAAGACACTTACCAGGGACATCAGGGATCCAGATTCAATTTCAGTTTAACTTTGCTCAAGTCTCTCAGAAGGACACATCTACACCATGGATACAGACAGATTTAAGCTGTCTCTGCCCAAGCTAATCGGGCAATGAAAGTGCAGGAGGACTGCTGCAGACATCCAAGCTTGAGGGAAGTGATCAGCAGGATTTCTGAGCTTGTGGGCACTGCCATGCAGATCTCAACACAAGCCTCTCCATGCTGAAGTCTGCTGCATGTGGACTTCTGTCCTGGTTTTGGCTGGGATGGAGTTAGTTTTCCTCCTAGCAGCTGATACAGCGTTGTGTTTTGGATTTGGTGTAAGAATAACATTGATAGCACAGAATCACAGAATGCCTTGGGTTGGAAGGGACCTTAAAGGTCATCTAATTCCAATCACACTGCCATGGGCAGGGAACCTTCCAGCAGACCAGGCTGCTCAAAGCCCTGTCCAACCTGGCCTTGAAAATCTCCAGGGATGCGGAATCCACAACTTCCCTGGGCAATCTGTGCCAGTGCCTCTCAACTTTTGCTGAGCATGAGACTCTTCAGGGTCTCATGCTCTGCCAGTGAGGAGGTGCAGAAGAAGCTGGGAGGGAACATGGGCAGGACTGGACAAAGGGATATTCCATACCACAGAATGTCATGCTTAGTACATAAATTGCAGGGAGTCAACCAGGAATCATCAATCACTGCTCAGGCATCAGTCGGTGGATGCATTGTACACGGGGGGCGGGGGGGCGGGGTTGGGGATTTAATTTATATTTCTCTCTTTGTTATTTCCCTTTTAATTACAAATATCACTATGTAGTTATTGTTGTTACTGTATTTTATTTCTACTATTAAACTGCTTTTAACTCAATCCACTTACCTTTCTTGTGATTCCCCTCCCCATCCCGCTGGGGTAGAAAGGGTGGGGAAATAATCAAGTGGAGGTGTGGTGCTGAGTTGCTGGCTGACAACTTGCTAGTTCTGGTCTCTAATGGCTCTCAGCCCTCTACCCTGTGCTCTAATGCAGACATTCTCTTTGTTTTGGTGTCTCAGCTTTCCATCTGTATCAGGAGGATAAAAGCACGGCCCATGCTTACAGGGTGTCAAGAGGATAAATACATTAAGTGGTCCTAAGGCACTCTGGGATTATGGCAACAGATGTAATACCAATTCCTTAAAGCAGTGAAAACGGAGAAGACAGGGCAATTGAAACTCTAAGGAAAGAGCAATTGAGAACATGAAGTTTATTTTTTTTTTTTAACTGAACTATGTCTCTGCATCCAGAGACAAATAGAAAAATGGAAACTTTGGAACACAGCAATAGCTTGATGGAAGGTAAAAAGTGGGGGATGGGCACAGAAGTAAAGGACAATAAGATTCTTAACCATCAATTCAGTTTAAAACTACTATGAAATGAGCCAAAAAGAGATGTTTACATTTCTGAATTACAATGTATTCAGACACCTCTCTTACCTGCTTAAGAGCATAGCTAGTTGGAAACTCTCCAAGACTACATAAGAAGAAAGAAGTCTTGTGAAGAATCCACGCTTCTCTGCAGTGACACAGCTACTAACAAAATGTAAGTATTCAGCAACACCGTTTAAAATAAAGTGTGCTTAATACATCAATTGAAGAAGCCTAAAAGAACAAACCTCTGATTCAGAAGCAGCCTTCTAGTAAATTCCAATTCTCTAAGAGAGCAAATTGAGGAAATTTGATTGAATAGTACAACGCAAATTCTTTTCCCTCTGTTTCATTTTGGCATCATTTTAGCCTCAATGATTGCATGCTGTGGTACAGAGACGTGACTGTATACAACGGAATTACTCCAAGTTAACTGCTTCCACTGTTAACCATTCCATACATTATTTGCAGAGTAAACTGCATGGTTTAAGTTAACTTGCTTTGCAGCACATCCACAACATGGTAGAAATGTGCACATAAGTAACTAATGCATCTCTCTTAAGGACTGGTAATTTGTTAAGCTGATGAACCCTACAGCTTATAGTCATCTGCTCATAATCTCATCTTCATCCATAGCCCATTATTGTCTTGCCTCAGTCTTCTTTATCATAAAAAAATAAAAAACATTAAACCCTGCTTATTTTAGTAAAAAGAAAGTACTCACCAGTCACAACTCAATAGTGCTAGAAATTAATAATTCTGTAACAGATGATTAGCATACCAGTTTCTGCTGGTTTTTATTCCTTGCAGCAACTCTCAATACATGTCATACACTTCTAAGAATCAACTATAATGTGATCATTTTCTACTGCAGACCTATAATTTGTACCTACAGCAGTACAAATTGTACCAGAATGCACATAAAACAGAAGTATGCAGAAATCCACAGAAGAAATAAAAAGATACAAATTCAGTCTCTGATGCTTCATGACTTGCCAGTGTTATATGGGAAGAAAGACATGTAGAGACTAGTTTAATATATTTTCAAAACTATCCCTGCTGCATTGATTAGAAACAGTAACAATGAATTCTCATTCAGGAGTCAGAAGACAGGATTAGAAAAAGGAACTTGAAACGAGGACCAAAAAGATTCAACAGAATCCATGGATAGAGAGTTCTTCCACGACTAAAACAAGCAACATTTTAAAACATTACTAATTCTTTTGATTCTGAAAAGTTAATTCTCATCTCCTACATTTAACAACAAAAGCACAGCAAACATAAGAAAGCAAAGAAAGAAAAAAGAAAGAAAAGAAATGGCAAGCTAGTCTTCCTGTGCTTCAGCTTCTATCCCTTTCCAAGGGGTAGCCATCAGCTCTGTTCCCAGATATCACAGAGGTTCTGGGGGAGAGAGAAGAGACCCAGCATGTTAACTGCATAACCAAACAAAGGTGGCTTTGGTTTGCTTACTAAGAGTGTAGGGACTTGTCTGTGACTGGATTAAGGATAACAACAAACCGGATGTTCTGTAACCCTGTGGAGAACCTAGCCCTAGCTGCATCACCTGAGCAGTGACAAAGCTACAGGCCAGGGTGCCAAGCTGCAAAACATGGTACAGAACATGAGCTGTAGATGACTTCTAAAATTCTAAGTGGCAGCAAGTCCCACAAATATTCACAATCCTTGCTATACTGGATGCAGTAGTTAAATGAAGAAGGTTTGGATAGCCATGGGAACTTTAGTCCGGCTCAATAAAGGCAGCAGGAAAGAACAATCATTCCAGTCAAATTTCCAAACAACTGGAAGTTAATTATCTCTGCTGAATAAACTCAGCAATTTAAGTTGCTCCTAAGCAGCAAGGGACTGAGCCAAATAGAGATCTGAGTTGATTTAAAGCTAATTTGTGTCAGAAAGTTCTGAAAAGGCTTTCAGTTCAGTGTCTGCAGTCATTTCTATAAAGTGGTATTAAAACTATTAAGTTTTATGTGAGAAGTCCCCCATAGGTTCAGCAAACATTCACTGTCTAATAACACACCTTCAGCCATATGAGGTCCCTCCTGTTCGTTTAGGAAGTGTGGTTTATTTATTTCTGCAAGATATTTAAAGCAAAGCCCAACACAAACAGCAGAATTCTTCCTTTTGTTCACAGTTTTCATAAGTTATTGAAAGGCAGGGTAACTACATATAAACACAGAGGACCCATAATATTCCATAATATCTGTGGTGACCTGGCTACCCATAAGGAAGACCCCAAATATGTGTACAGCAAAACCCCAATAAACCACGCTTCACTTTTCAGAAACCACAATGCATCCTCTCATCTTGTCTACCCGGGTCTCGTTCTGTGTCAGCAGTGTTTAAATAAACAAATTAGATGCCTCCTTGGACAACCAGATAATGGAGTTACAAGCTCATCCTCTACTCACATGAGAAAGATTATACCCCTTTGGATGGGCCTCCTGCAGACCTACTTACCTGAGGGGGTGGCAGGAGCAGATGAAAAGGGACCCTACTAACCAGAGCCCTACCAAGTGGCTTACTGAAATGAGTCTAGGAATGCAGAATTAAGTAGGAAATATCACAGTTATTACCCTTATTCAAAACTGACAATAAGTCATCGCTTTATGGAAATTTGATACATTCTTGTTTTTAAAGTTAGGGGAATTGAGACATAGAAGGCTGAAGAAATTTGTTTAATGTCATGCACAGATTTGTTTAATGTCATCCTCATGTCCTCAAAGGATATAAGGAACAGAACCTGAGTCATATATTTTAAAGAAAGATTTAACTCTGGGAGTACAAGGGTTCAGGGAGAACTGGAGGGGAGGAATTTGTTTTCCAACTGGAAATTCTTACTGCACTTCTCACCTTCAATGACCATAAACCTCCCCATGTAGAAATGAACAAACCGACCAACAGGCCACATTACAACAGTTGTGTACAACAAGTCTGCTTGAGTGACGAATCAACTCATTGTTTATCCAAAATAACAGACACAAATGGCTCTCACACCTACCTACAGCTAGAATTAAAACACTTCCACACTGAAGGAAAACCAAAATAATTTAAAACTGCCCCCTCCTAAAAAAAAACCAAAACAAAAACAACTTCAATAAAATATAGTGTTAGCAAAGAGGGACACTGCAAAAAATGCCATAACTCACGTTTTGCCTATCAAGTTCAAACAGCTTAGCCCCTAAAACGAGGTATGAGGCACTTACCACCTGATTAACCAGTGTAACTCAGCTCTCAAGCAAACCTCAATATTTTAAATTAAAACTAGTCTCAGGTCTCCAATAATGTTTTAATATTATTCTGTAATGTCATCATGCTGGTTACAAATGGACTTCATTTACCTCGCATTCATTAGGACACCACACTGTTTGAACCCAATATTACCTTTCCTTCTCCTCCCAGCCAAAACATCGTCATGCTAAAACATTTATCTAATAGTTCTCCCCCACAGAGGTGCATGTTTCCATAGGGACACCAACAGTGCTAAACCATTTGGAGAGGAAACTAGTAGCTGGGATCTTTTCACAGCTTCTCAAGTCCCTATCAGAGAAAAAATAATTCTCCTGCTAATGTCACTGAAAACATTAGCTTTTCCAGAATTCACTGTCTTACTGGTTTCTCTTGCGTTTTTGATGTGGGGTTTTTAGCTGGGGGGAGGTGTTGTTTGTTTGTTTGGGATTTTTCTGTTTGCTATTGGTTGGTTGGTTGGGTTTAGATAGTCTTATTGTCTACAATTCTTTTACAATCTATTACAATTCTAAACTCGTTTATATATTAAATTTAAATTCTATTACAATCACAGGATTGCACAGCAACTGCCACTACACTTATGTCATTAGAGTGAAAATACAACTGAAGTAAATATCACTATTATGTCAAGAGACAAGCATCCCAGGGTCATTCACTCTCTCTCCTTGTCATTATCCCATGTAAAAAAATGGGGAAAATCAGATAATGCAGCCAGCAGGAGGGCAACACAAGAGAGAGAAATTTAATGTGTGTCCTTTCCAAAGCTGTTTGTCGTTAGCAATTTTGTTCTGATTTAAGGGACAAACTGTCCACCTCCTTTAAACCTCAGAGAATAATTTTCAGTTATTTGTAGGGAAAAAGTCTCTTCACATGATTTAACTGTCTGTCCAAGAGGTTCAGTTAGGCATTAAAACTTTGTACTTCAAACTAAACAGTACACTGTATTATTTATTCTAGTTTGGCATAAATTAGTATGGATTACCTTATGCAAACTATTCTAAAGTCATTAGCTGCTTTCCAGTACCAAGAGCTTTGACAGCAGCCAGAGCCAGAGAATGGACATGCTCCCTTTCTTCTAGTATGATCTGAGACTTTAGTGGAAGTGACCTGCATGGCTGCTATACTACTGTCTTTATGCTCATTGATAAATACACAATATTACTTTTATACTACAGAAAAAAATATTAATTACTCCTGCTATAAGATTAAATTGCACAAATAATTAATACAGAAAAATATTCTTCAAGAGAAACAGTCTTTATGCATTATTGTAATTACAGAGCATCAGGGAAAAATTTGCTGTATTTGACTTCCTGCTGCTCCTGCTGGACCAGCAAGTTTCCAGCCCATGTTCTTCTCAACTTACATTTCAGTCAAAGGAAAATGCTAGTACAAAATTTACTTTGAAAGTAAATATTTAATAATTGAATTTGCATATTTGACTCCACTTAGATAAATTATATGTAACCATGACCATTGACTACTTGCAAAGTTCCCTAGTGAATTTTTAGTAACTTATGCCAGTCATTTCAACATTTCCCTTTTAAGACTATATAAAATTCTCATTTAATGTGTGAATTTTTTTTAAAAAAATCATGTTTCATATAACTTCTTCTTTATAACCAGTAATATTTTTAGATATATTTTGTGAAAATAATTATTGCAATTATTTTCTTTAATAAATATAAAGTGAACTTGCCCATAGAAAGACATACTCCAATGTTTATATTTAGTGATTACCCTCCTTGACAATTTAGCTGCTATCTGTAGAAGCAAAAATCAATATTTTATTTCTTCTGCAGACAAATATCAGCTACTTAGCAATCTCCGCATGTTTGCACATAAATATTCTTGAAGGCAAACTAAATCAATTAACATTTGTAGTTGTCCATCCAGTCCCTTTGCAAAACTTATTATGCACTTAGGATGAATTCAGTGTAAATCATCATCCTAGCCACACAATTAAATACTATAAGCTTCCTTAACCCTCAGCTCAGACTTTCCTAATCTCTGAAAGAAAGCAATGCCAGATGGCCATGAACAACTGTTAAGAATCAGAGGGACACAGAGAAATACCTGAAGCTCTCCGTAATTCAGTGGAGAAACACCTTCTGTTCCAACTTACTGCTAGGCCCCACTTAGACAAATTTGCTTTGTACAACTACTAGGTGATCCCTCCAGGTTAACTGATACACATGCTAGTAATTTTCAAATGCTGTATTTTCTTGTCATGAATCAAATTCACAGACACTGAATTTTTGCTACAACTCTTGGTTGCAGTTATCACAGCGACAGCATGCTGGCTACAAAGTGTAGAGAGAATCCACTGACTACTGCACTTCTACATCACTTTAAAACATACAATTGTGTGTAAGTATCTATGGATACACATTAAAATAAGTAAAATTTAATGTGTGTAAAAATAATGTGTGTAATATATAATATTCACATATAATTAGTTGTCCAATCTGTATGAGTTAGCTGCAAGGCTGAAAGAATAGTAGAGCCCATTGGCCCTTGAGGCACAGATTAGGCCCTATTTCTCTGCCTCAAGAAGAAATAATGGGAAAAGGTTCCTCTTTTCCTACAGAAGAACACTGTCCTCTGAGCCAATACTAAGAATCATTTCAGACCATTGTGCCCAGCATGCTGGGATGCCAAAGGGCACATTCTGTGTTCATTTTCAGAGGAAGCAGCTCACAAAGCACCATTTTATACGGTAACTGTGGAAGTGGTCTCCTCATCTCTGAAGACCAGGAGCCTCATTCTGCTTAAAATTACAGTTGAGGAAATTTCATGTTTAAAAATGAAGTTTCTCTTTTTTAAAAAAAATCACTTTGCATTACGAAAGATGATAGTCACTGCTCAGGAGCAGACCACAGCTTCACATTTTTGGACTTGGGTTTCTTAACAGAAATTCAGAAGGAAGCAGTGAGAACAGGCAAACCTGGGAATGGAAAAAGCAGGTTAAGGAAAGGACTGAAATAGCAGAGAGTGCTTCAGGGCAGGGCAGGAGCAGAGGGCATTGGCGGAGCTGTGGGGGAAGCCCAGTGCTGGGCTAGCAGGAGAGTTCAGGGCAGGAGTGAGAGATGCTGCAGGTGCAGAACATCAGCAAGGAGAACATACAGAGCCAAACATCCACCATCTCTCAGATGGCAGAATTAGTGTAGGTTCCAGGTATGAAGCCAGATGTGGCATTCTACAGAACACACGTAGCGTGCTTCATTATAGTTGCATTTCCACGAGTCAAAGGATAATGTTATTCATTTGAATGCCTCAAACAAAAAAATAGCCCAATCAAAAAAAAAAAAAACACCCAAAAAACCACACAGCAAAACTGGAAGAATGCATGGGAACATCATTCTGGCTTGCAAAATTGAGTATAGTAGAGCTAGTGAAGAAGGGGGCTTCTTAGCAATTTAAACCAGGCTGAAGGATCACATCTGTTGTAAACTACTTTGAAAAGTATCTGACATCTTGCATTTAGCATTTTTCAATAATCTCTCCGATTCACCAGGCCAGAGCATTGGTTTCATTCAGAATAGTACAGTTCACACCAAAAAACCAGGCATTTTTGGAATCTTGGACAGAGATGTGGTTATCAAGTTTAGTAACAGAAAGAAAAGTGATATAAGCTTCACAACAAAAGACATGGTAAGGAGAACGTGAAGGGGATTAAGAGGAAAGAGTAAGAACTGAAGGAGCACAGGACACTAGAGAACTGTTCCAGATGGTAGGCTAGTTTTAACCTAAGCAGCAATGTGTTTGTATAGAAGTCCAGTGGGAGCTGAGCAGACAGAGACGAGCACAGAGATGAAGTCTGAAATGTTCTTGCAAGTTCAAGGAATGGAAAAAATTGACTCTGAAGGTCTGGTTGCTTGGGAAGAAGAAAAAAATCAAAGGAAGATGTTGCATCTAAGGAGGTGAGGAGTAAGAGACACCTACATAACAGATCACAGAGGATATAAGTATTGAGACCACATAAAAGCTTTCCTAAAACTAGTCACAACATACAGATATTAAAAAAAAAATAGTTCAAGGTGTCAAAGTAATGTAGCATTGAGTCAAATAGCCAGTTTGGTATAAATACGGTGTGTTCAAAATTATTTATTCCAAAAATACTTATGGCAACTTTCTAGCAGGGTATATGTACAAAAAAAAAAATTAAAATCATAAGTGAACTTTGATTAAATGTTCTTCAGTGATCAGCTCTATCTTTCTATTTCAGTAAGATGCCCACAAGTTCAGTAATTGTATGATTTCAGTCTATAACTGATAAAAGCTCACTGTTGCGTGAGCGGTTCAACACTGTACCAAATCTCCCATTAACTCTTGCTCTTAGAGGTTATTTCAGTAAGTGGGTCAAGATAAACAGAGAATCTGCTAGTAAGGCTCCTAATTTGAACAATGATATCTGTACAGCAGAGGTAGCTATTTGAAATAGACTGCTAATGCCCCTTTTTCCAAAATAAAACCTGGGATGGTGTTTTATTTATCTATGAAGCTTACTGTATGTTTCTGGATCACAACCATGAATGGGTTTGTTCACGTGCCCAAGCCTTGTAACCACCAGGAAAGTAGTGACCTTTGCTTTCAAGCTAAGTAAACCATTTCATATGGGGTTATATTCATGAATACTCAGTATTTCAATTAGCCTGTGATTTCCTTAAAAATACTGTACTGAAGGATGCTTAGCTGGCAGATGAGTTAACTTTTCCTCCCTCCCTTGTATGTGACAATACTTTGCTCAAAGTAGCCAATATGCTTTTAACTTGCTGGCTGAAACTCTCATTGTTACAACTCCTCACACCTCTTGGCTGATGGAGGAAAATCAATTTTGATCCCTGAGAAGCAAGTGCAAGTCTCCAACTTCACACACCAATGTGTACAATTGCAGCTGAAACTGAATCCAGATTAATTCACTCTTCCCAGCATTTTACATTTATGCTGAGACTTTAAGAGGTTAGAACATACATGATTTACTGTTTTTAACTGGAGAAATGGGACAGAACTTCCTTCAAATGAAAAAGCAGTTTGTCAAATGCAGTTTACACAAAGCAAATGAGATTTATGGTGACAATTAAAATATACTTTAAAAATTAACCTTCAGCTTTTTGCAAAACAAGTATTACAACAGAATGCAACAATCCAGCCACTGCAGGATTTTAATGCTACAATAATTCTGGTCTTCCTTAAAGGGCAACAATTCTTCCCTTTCTTAGATAACTCAGTTCAAAGCACATTAGAATAGCAAGTCTGCGCAATCAGAAGCCAAACTACAGCAACCAGGTAGCAAAAAAGATATAGAAAGCATGTGCATTTCCCAACAGACACAAGTTTAACACTGAAAATATTCCAAGCAGGTATGAGAGAAAGGGAGGGGAGGAGAGAACTTACTGTACTGCTTCAAAGATGCACTACACACATAATGCAGCAGTACAGGATACACTAACAGATGAAGGCAACTGAAAAGGCAGTACTCACCCAAAATATTAAATTGAAAAGGAACATCATGTATTTCAAACAACACAGGCAGCCTCTTGCCATGTTGCACTTCTTAAATTCTAAAAGGAAAACAAAGGATAGATCCAGGTAAAAGACCACGTATTTGCTGCCTTTGGGTGCACTGTATTTTTCACTTTTTACGCCAGTTCCAGTCCCAGCGCCGGTCCCGGTTCCGACCCCAGTGTGGCTCTGTGTGCGTGATCCAGTTGTACCATAGAAAGCTCCTGCAGTAAAACCTCGACCAAATTGCCTCCCTGAGGTAGAAGGTTTAGCAAAATCTGAGTCTTTGCTATCCAAAGATGGACTCCGGTGAATTGAAGAATCCTCACTACTTGACTTCTCCATGATCTCTCTTTTCACAGTTGTCAGATTTAATGTATAGCATCTCTCAGCATTAAATGCAGTGCCTTGCAAATGCCACAGTGCGCTAAGAGCTGTCTGTGTTTTGCTTCTCTTTTTCTTCGTACATAAATCAGATAATCACTGCAGAATTTATTCACTGCATTGTTGCTGGGTTTATTTTTTATAGCAATGTAGGCTGTACTCTGTCTGAAGCATGGATTTATACATTAATATCCCATGCAAGAGCACACTCATGATTTATCTTGATGAATCAGTTATGCAGAACTTTGATTTTTATTAAAAAGAGCCATAAGCTCTTTCTCTGCACTCCTAGTCTACAGTCCTCTAATCTATAGGCAGCAGATGGTCCTTGCATCCATTTCCAAAAAGCTTCTGCAGTACACCTGGGAGACTCTCCTCGAGCCGGAGCACTTTCCTTGCTCTCAGCTTCCCTCTCTGTGTCTCTCTGACTCTCTCTCACACGCTGCCTTTTTCCTTTCCACCCATTTGCAGTGTCTCATTCAGTAACCAGCTACCGGAGCGCACTCTGTGTTTCACTGCTGTTGCCGTGAAATCATCAGCAACTGCAACCACTGGGCATTTCCCACAGAAATCCCTGACCTAACTATCGAGTAATAAATCCGCCCTCCTGCTCGCCCCTCCCCTCTGCTTTCCACAGGGCCAGTTAGCAGAAGCCTTCTCCTCCAGGACACGCCTCCATGACATAATATCTTTAATAGGATTAGAATTACTCTTGACTATACAAGTGCACAACAGAAAATCTCTTTAAATGTCAAGTACTGTTTAGCTGTTGATGCACCAGAACCGTTAGGCAGTGATATTCCTTTGATGCAATGGAATACGGAAAAAGTATGGATTAGATAGACAGGTGCTAACCTCTCTCTGCTCATTAACAGTGACTTACATTTTTTTCTGGCTTAAACAAGTCCCACGGGACAAGCAGTGGGAATAGGCTAGCACCCAGCACACTGCTTAAGCACACATCTCAGTTGTACATGCATATAACGTGACACCATCACCTGCAACATAATTAACCAGGACCGGAAAAGCAGAGCTGCTGCCTCATACGAGGTCATCATTCAATACTTAAAACTCCTGAAATGTAAGGGGATCTGAGCCTGCAGCTATTTACATGCTATTTAACAAGCACATCAGAGATTCTTGTGTACAGCAATAAGCCATCTTACATCACAGGTCGTCTGTGAACTAGAAACACTGACCCAAATGCCACATTTCTTTTCCACAGAGGAGTGCAACATGCCTCCTGCTAGGACTCTGAAACAGGGAGGGCACCGTGCACGTGTGCCTGCGCATATGGATGCAAGTGCCTGGAGGAGAGAAGAGAAACACTTCAGGTCACTACTGCCCCTACTTCCAAATTTGTCAAATTTGTCATAAGCACAAAAGCAGCGCACAAACAGTGCAAAGTGCTACAGTAGATTTAAAATGCAGGTCATTCTTTTCTTTCTGTAAAGAAAGAAACCACATTAGGAGGCCACTGTGAAGGAAATACAGCTACCACGAGAAGAAAAATTCTATGGAATTTTCAACTGACCCCTCCACATGCTCATTAAAATGCACTGTTAATGGTTATATCAAGTGTATTTGAAAAAAGACAATATAACATTTATTCAATCTTATGTATCTATGGCCAAAAGCCTCTAAAGAGTCTGTAATTTTATGAAACATCAGAATCAACACCCTAAACCAGTACTGTACCTTTCTTGACAGGCTTTTGCTGCTGTAAGATCCCCCCACCAATAAAGTACATGAATGTGTAATCTCTCTCTCTCACCTTTTCTGCTCTAAAATAAGATTTTAACAACAGGCAGGTCCAAGCCCATATCAACAATATTTGTTCACTTTGCTTTTCAAAAGTAATTTTGAAAAGCTTCCTGCATCAAAAGATGTTCATCAGAAAGATGACTGCAGGATGACTGCTCAGCACTGTGTGTAACAGCAGAAAAAGTTGCACACGAAACACCCAAGTAAAAAAAGATAAACTGGCATTGACCGAAGTAGAATGAGCATTTCTGTACATTTCTACAGTGCACATACAAGCCTCACCATGAGCAGTTATCAAGAAGCAAAGCTCACAGCAAAAAACATGGAAGCAACTTACAGGTCACAGCCAGGTACCTGCCTCAAATACCAGATAACTCACATTGAAACACAAGGCAAATGTCTGAGTATGGATTTAGAAGACTGAAAAAACTCTTCTGTTTGAAATTCACTTACTGGAAGTGTAAAGTTGTACCAATGTAAAGCAATGCTGCAGCTAGACTTTTTCAGTGGTTTTCACTTGTCATACAAAACTGAGCTCTCAGCCAAAAAATTGTGAGAACACACAAGTACTTTAAAGCATTTTTAGCTTTTTAAGCTCTTTGGTTTGCCATTAAATTTACACCAATTCAGACTAACTACAGAAAAAAAATTGCTGCGCACTTGTGAAAATTAACGCAATATAAATACTTGCCTTCCCATTGAAAGTACATGACAGAAATAATTAATCCGCCCTCCTCAAGGTCAAAAAATTAAAAGAATATTCTTTTAATAAGCAAAAAATTTTCACAAATACTCTATTAGTCTGCAAAGAGTGGAAACTTTCTACTGGTGGTTAAAAAAAACCCCAAACAACTATACCTCCAACCTTTTTCAAGTTCATTATTAGACCTTATTGAAGTTTTCCAGTTTTCTATTTTTGCCTCCAAATACTACAAAATACTGGTTTTCTGCACCATTATCTCTAATGTACCTTTCATGAAGAGATCTCCATGATGGTCTACAGCACAGTTTGTACTTCAGAACAGTCCCAACCAAAGACACACATAAAGTCAACAGACAGTTTAAAAATTCAGACCTGAGCAACGAGCAGTGGGGTAAACAAGGTTCCAGATCAGCCTCTCCTCCTGCTGTGCAGCAAAAAAACATATGACTCTCTTATGGTTATGCTGTGGCCACCAGGGAGACTTTACAAGCCTCAGTAACCTTCAGCCACTTGAATTTGCAACCATGGAGCATCTGTACAGATTAGAAGCCACTTCCTGCTGCTGCAACTCTAACTCAGTGCTCAGGTAGCTCAGTTAATAAACCACACGGGGCTGCTTACTTGCTGAAAAAAATAAATTGTGAAAAAGCTGTAAGCAGTCTGTCCAGCTGTGTTTTGACCAGCCATTGCACTCAACTCTGCCTCTGACTGAGACTTGAGCAGAAGGTGTTGCTGTGTGGCAACAGCACCTTTCAGGGTCCCACTCAACAGCGTAACCTCAGCATGAGGACAAACACACTTTGCTTCACTACAGATCTTACCTCTGTTTAGTAATCAGGGCATGAAAAACATTCAAAACCTCACTCTGTACTTCATCAATGTTTGATTACTGAATCACAGAATTTTGTTGCTGAGTGATGCCTTCACATCAAGAAAATAATTTAAGTCCCACGTGTATATGCCTGGGACAAGGCAATAAACATCAATCCACTGCATTTAAATGGCTCTTCCAAATATTAAGGGTAAAAATTCAGGCCACTTTCAGATAGCAGGTATGAAAATCAATGTCACAATGGGTGTAGCCAAAAAATGGAAAGGAAGGGTATTAGCAATATGGTCAAAAAGCACAGGCTGGCTCTCCTACTGAATCTGATTTATTTGGTTCCCTCCTGGGAACAGTCCACCACAGTCCACAAAGCACACATCCCAGCATTTTCATTTCGTAGTGAATTTCACAAATTATTTAATCTTTTTTCCCATCCTGTAATTTAATCTCACCAGAACTTCAGTGCCAATTACACCCAGCTACCGTGCTCCTGCACCCCTCTGTTTCTACCCTCCTCAGCTATTTTTGCACAACTGGCTCATGGAATCGTATTGTGAAACAGCAAAAGCTGACCAAGTTTATAAACATATTTATAAACACAGATTTTAAAATACCTAAGATATATCACCAATATAGAAAAAAACTGCTTCTTTTCCCCCTTTTAGAAATTTCAAATCAATTTTACTTGGCATTCCCCTTCAGTAGCTTGCTGACCCAGTGAGAAGGAGAGGGACTACAACAGGCAAGAACAGAAAAAAATACTGAAGGCTGAGCAAAAATATCTTAAGCTTTTTTTATGTCTCCTGAAAATGAAACATGAAATTGTAGGGTTTTTTAAAAAAGGAAAAATAAAAACTCCAGTCACCATGGTACACAAGCCATTTTACACCTTATTATATATTTTATATTGGAATTTCTATTGGGTAGGATAATGCTACTGTCACTACTTTACATATGGAGAACTCGAGGACCAAGATGTTTGCCAAGGATGAGTAGGAAACTGCTGGCAGAGAAGCAAACCAAATCTGCGCCTCACACGTCCTCAGCTAGTTCACTAACCACTGCACCATTCTCAAATTAATTATTTTTGGAATCACGAGTTTTAGTAACACTGCCACATGACTTCAGAACAATACTGAGCCCTGCAGAGAGATGTACAAATGCATATGCTACCAAGTGTTCAAAGGATATGGTTCTTAAATTCAGTCTTTTCTTTCGAATTATATTGACCAGGAACTCAATTTTACAAGCCTTCCTCAGGGTACATTAGATAGGCAAAGAACAGAGATTGCTGAGTATAAACTCATTGACTACATCTTTCCAGTCACTGCTCTGAATCCTGGAAGTCCATGAGAAGGAGGTAAGGAACAAGAGTTGAAAATAATAGCTTATAACTGCATACAGTTCCATACAGCTGAAAGCTCAGATTAAAAAAATATATAAACCAACACTGATTTTGGAATAAGCTTAAAGGAAAAAGGATGTCCAAAGAATAGAACTGAAACTAGGATCACATGAGAGACAAAACCATGGGGATCTCAGGTCTTCCATGCTCTTGGTTCCACGCCAAAATGTCTACAGACTCAGCAAGTAAAAATGCCTGAAGTTCTCAAGTCTTCCAAGGCTGCTGAATTTATAACCAAAAAAACCTGGATGCTCTGACAGTTGTAATGCACATCCTGGGGCCTTCCAAACTCCAGCCTGGATGTTGTAAATCCAAAGTATTCTGCCGATCACGGGATTGGACAAAACCAAGGTAGATTTCAAAGAGAACTTTGTGCGGTAGACAGGTTTTGAAATCTGCCTGTGTTTTTCAGAACCAAAGAGCCCAAGCCATATTTTACCTTTGACACTCTTTCATTTCCCACTAAGTACTCCATTAGAAACACAGAGAACTATTGTAACTTCAGTTTTGGAGTCTCCAATCACTGATCAGAGCTTCACACATTATTTAGAGCCTATATGAACAGCTTGTTTGATACAAATTTTAAAAAAAGAATCACTACCAAGTGTTCAGAGGAGAGAGGAATGCACACCTAGCTTCCCTACTAGCATGAGGAGCAGCCATTTCTCTTATGGTCAGAAAACCACCATTTCCTTTGGTGATTAGTGGAGAGACAAGTGATGGAGGGAGAGATTGGATTCATTAAAAACAGGCTTACTCACAGCTGGTGCCTGTGATCTGACCTGCAAACAATCCCGATGTTTTGTTAGAGACAAAACATTCTCTTCACCTTCTCTCTTCACCTTCTAGCACAACCAAAAGCATCCGAAAGGCAGCACCTGATCCTCAATTCCTCCTGCAGAAGAAAGCCAGCTCCGGGGACCAGGTAAAAGGATCTGGGACACGTAAATATGCATATAGCATAAGCTGGAAAGAAAACCAGATGGATTTTTGTAGGCTGAACTCCATGTTCTGGGACTCCACCTAGCACTGGAATGGCTGAAGAAAAAAGAGGCCTTGCAGAGAGACAGGAGTGGGACAGCACTCCAGGATGCAGGAACTGTGTGAAGGAGCACCCCTGAGGAGGCACTGAGTTTGAGATCCATGAATAAAGAATCTTTTCTTACAGATACAGGAATTGAGTGTCTAGGCACCTCAATCCAACACCCACCTGCCTTAGTCCTGAATTCACCAAGCGAAATTATCCTGCTTGACATTGTTACTGGAAAGGAAATGAATTAATCTGTTTCTGTGACAAAAACAAGAGCGCAGCAGCTCGTGGCTGCCTCTGATGAGTAACACTCCTTGCCTCCCCAGGGTAAAGAGGTAAAAAAAGAGGTAAAATATCTTTGAATGACCTAAATTAATACTTACTAGTTTATACTAACATATACCAGTGAGACAAGTTTATCCATCCAATATGGGGTCCTCAGTGGATGGATGACCAAGAAAACAAGATCCTGTTTTAAGACTTTCCACTGTGCCAAACATTCTGTGTCATTTGGTTCCTGGGATTTCCACTAAAAATCATTTACTGCTAACAATGTGCATGTGGCTAAGACTTCTTATTTCACACCAGAGACAGAATGAGATTCTGTCTCCAAATTGTATAGAGGAATTAGCTGTAAATCATGTCAGGAACCTTAGTCCACTGTGGTCAATTGCAGATGATGAGGTGATATGCTAATGCACAGGGGATTTGGGGCATGCAGATTCAAGTGCAATATGAGGTCCAAAAGCTAAGAAATTTTGATTATGTCACACCTTCACACCAGTTGCCCCTCAGAATGAGCACCAAGAATGTCTGAGTTTCCAAAGCGACAGAAAAACAGAACAGAAAATGGAAATCCTGCTACCAACATTTAAGCTTTTAAATCAAAACATTCACACTATATACAGGGATCTTTTGGGGTTTGATTTTCACTTCACAAATATCATGAAATATGCTAGATCTGAAAGAAGCACTGTAAATATTATGTAAGAATACAATTCAACATTGTTAGTTTTACCTTCAAGAACTAAAATTAAGAGAGCCTATTTATTGTTTCTAAGAATCCTGGAAATCAGAGTCTTCTTGGGCTTGGCAATGTACATATGTAGAGCAAGTCAACCCATAACACAGTCAGTCTAATACCCAAACAGAAAAACAAACATTAACAACTGCCTCTAAAAAAAAAAAAAATATTTTTTTTTTAAAGTGGGTTTTTTTTCTGAAGTCCCAAAAACTACCTTACCAATTCCCCCTCTAGCAGCATGTGCCCAAGCAGATAGGCCTATCCTACCAGGCAGCAGAGCTTAACAGATGCTTTGGAACAGTCTGTTTATGACTTTTCACTTAAGAATCTGTATCCCTTTTAATTACAGAGTGTTTATCTCATCTTCCATAACAATCAATATATTTTTTCATCTCCACCAACAGCTAATCCGTAAATTCTGCTGAGAACTTAGCCTTAATATTTTAGGGCAGTGAGTTCCACATATATGCATTATGTTAAAAAAATCCAGCATCTTCCTCTTATTCATTATCATTATTAAGTTTTCTACTCTAGCCTCTGTCTGGATATTCATCCTCATCCCATAATTCATTAGTTTATAATCCTCTATTACATCCTCTGTTATTGTCCTTCATTAAACTAAGTACTTTTCAGCATGTTCTGTTATTGGAAAATCTCTGACTCCCTAATAATTTCAGTTAACCATCTTAGGGCTTCTTTCTTTGAGCTATGTCTCCACCAGAATCTTTCCCAATCTGCTGATGAAAAGATCTTCTTTTTAAAGGACAAGAGTTAATGTTCAGATTCAATATAAATTTAATCAATTCTGTTTCTATCAACACCTTATCTTTCTAAAAGTGATGTTACTCAGATTCAACAGACATTTTTCCATCATCCCCATTCTGCTTTTCTATTTCAAAAGTTGGCTCCGAAAAGGTTTCAGAGCTTAACAGGAAAACCCTTGTAGTTTAAATTTGTATCTTACCTGTAGGAAGAAAGGGAGTTTTCTCACTACTGTGACATGAGTCTGATACTGATTCCTTGTAAAGTCACCAGAAAGACCACCCTCACGAGAGGGACTCCTTGTAAAGATGCTGACAATAGCCAAATCAACCCTTGGCTATCCATTAATGCAGGAAAAAAAAAAAAAAAAGTGTATGCAGGGAAATGTTTTTTTATTTCACATACAGGGAAAATAAGATCAAGGGACCAGAAAGCTGCCACCAGAGGCAGCAAGGCAGCAGCATCACATCCCTGACACCACTGTGTGAGGAAACATCACAAATCAGATCTCCAGAACCATGCTTTAAAAATTAAAGACCAAAAAAAGAAAGCAGGGGCGAGGAAGTGAGAAGGGCTCTTCTTATTTCACACCTATTTTTTGCAGAGGTAAAGTACATGATCTGAGTGTATTTCTTCCACTCCCACTTTAAATGACAGTTTAGGTTTTTACATCTCCTATATTGACTACAGATTAAAGAAAGCCAGCAAATAGCCAAAGGTTTTTGCCTATCATGAGTGATGATATCCCCTCTTCTTCTTGGATGGTGCAGCAGGATTTCATTAATACAATAACTCTTCTAACTGCGTCCAACGTGTACAAGTCTCTTGACAAAATCAGGTGGATTTTCTCTAACATCTGTTCCAAAGAGGCTGTCTTTCACCAGCAGTCTGCTGTTTTGAATTAACTGACAGCTGGTGTCTATGTATTAGCAGAACTATTAAACTTAAAAACCAACAAATTGAAAAAACACTCATACAAATGGCTCCATGTGAAGAAAGAACCAAGAGAATGATGTAAGCATTCATTTTTGAAAGGCAGCACACATCTCTGAAACCTGCTCAGTTATGCCATGAAGGAACATCTCTAAGCACATTCCTTTCACAATTGAATGAATTCCTTCATTGCTAAAATATTCATTTTTTGGCACTTAAACACAAACAGGTGTCATTCCATGAATGGAGACATTTAAAACCACTGTGTCAGGGCTGGCAGAGACCCAGATGTTTTCAATGGGCAGCTACTCATCACCAGTCCCAGCCTCCAACCTAAGACTCACTGCAAGTGGCAGACTGAATGCCTTACTGGAGCGTTATCACCTCAGATGCCTGTGAGTAATCAAAAGGCTGTTTTCCAGCAGCATTTCTAGGCAAAACCTAACCTCAGGTCCCACCTGCAGGTCGAAGAGGCACAGCTCTCTGAGAGGTGTCACACCACCAAATGAATTAAGTACCTGCCCAGAGCCAGAGTCCTCACAGATGAAGCTGCATCAGAGAGGGCTGGCTTCAAGTCACAGTACCAGGTTCTCCTCTGCTGGGCCCCCAGTGTGATTCTGGGTAGAAATGTCTGGAAACAAGGGTGGGGTCTGGTCTCTACAGCCATTCAGTGTCCTCAGTCTACTCCTGGCCCTCCCTGACCACAGTCTCTCAACTGTGACACCAAGCCACATTGCCTAACAATTCCCAGCGTACACCTCCTTTTATCCTTGAAGGCAGATGTTTCTGAATTCATAAGAAACAGTTTTTGAGTAATTCAAGGTAACAGGAACATACCTTCACTGCCATTAACAGCACTTCTCACGTTCTGATCAAAGCACTGCAGAACAGCCATGTTCCATCCTGCTGATTTGGGCTGGATTCATTTCTGTGGCTTTCAACCAGCTTCCACAACACCTAGCCTGAGCAAAGTCCACAGACTCCTTCCTGTCTTGAAGCTCTTTAAATTTATTAAAAAAATCATATTTGGCCAGCTGCATCTGCCCTTGCAATAAAGCTTATTTATCTTCACAATAACTAAGTTTCTAACACGTAGTGTGGGTAACACTGTAGGATGCGGTCAACTTCAACATTTAAAATAGGATGTGCCTGTAACGTAGCAGTCATGCAATTAATGCTTTTTGCTTTGCCAACAACAGAGTCAGATTTAAATCCCAAGAGGAGGAAGATATTTTAGCCACCCTACTCATCTCACAAGAACGAGGCTAAATGGTTCTCATCTATTCTGCATGAGATACAAGAAAGGATGTAATAATGAAAACAAGGTAACCCTCTTACTATAATCCGGCAGGTTTATGTAACGGTGCTGCTGTTCATGAGCTTTGTGATCAGTGTCAGCTCTTCTTACAAGGGGGTGAGAGATTTAAAATGACAAAGGAGCAAAGAAAAGGGGGAAAAAAAGCAGTTTGACATGACCCTGCCTGTCAAGTCACAAAAAGCTATCCAGCAGTTCAATACCTTGACTTACAGTAGGAGCTACTTAACTTTTTTTACAGTATATTCATTAACCAGCTTTTGTAAAGGCAGAAGTATAATGGGGAAACATAATTTTTATGACCTTATCTCTATTATGGAGGACTCATTTACACTGGGAGAGAATGCTGTGTGCTAGCTGCAATACCAGGCATTCAGAGCCTAATATGGGGTGTAAAGAATGGATGCAAGCATGTTTGACTCTTTCCCAAAAGCCAAGCCCACATTCATTTCATTTTGAAAAAGTTTAATTGTATCATCAGTGTCTCTCAGAGATGAGAAAACCAGGATAGATACCCTTGATCAGCAGTCAGAAATGAAGAACGTTCCAAAAATTCCTAATAGGGGCATCTGAAAGGCAGGGAAAAAAAAAAAAAAAAAAAAAAAAAAGGCAGCTTTTGTAGGGGGAAACTATTTGTGCCTTTCAATCTGCTCTGATCTACTTAGGTGTGTCACAAGTATGTAGTAGCTATTGTATGAAATATCAATTGGCCTTTAAAAGCTGCACTTCATAAATTCATCACAGGCAGATATTTTCCATTTACAAATTAATTGGGATGCTGGCATTTTATTTCAGAAGCAACCAAGGCGATGTTTCATGCTCTGCTCTGCAGACTGGTTCAGGGGAATCTATCAAAAATACATGGCCATAAATGTTTAGCAAATGGTGTGCATCCAGATGGGGTTTTAAACAACATGAATGAAACTAAAGGCTTGCAAAATGTAGTATCGTGTAAGGGTACACAGTGATAGTTTGGGTCCAAATATGCCTTGTGGGAGTCAAATTTGATGCCCATAGCAAGAATATGTATATGATCTTTCTCTCTTCTCTCCTAAATGTCCAAGTCCAGAGAAATTTTAAATCTAATTTAGTGAAAAGGCTTTCCAGACTTCTTCCCTTCAGGAGAGCAAGCTAATAGTAAATCTGCAATAATATAATCCATTGATAATGTTTTGTTTGCTTTTCTTTTTAATTCTACAATGCCCATGTCTATAAAAAAGATGTGGATATCAGTGCCCCCCAAATGAAAAAATTCCCTGGATTTTATCCAGCTGATGGGTTCTCCTCCTGTGTTATTTTTCTCAGATACTCATTTCTTATGTTGCACTTGTCCCTTTCCAGCCAAACATTGGCTCAGAAGTAACAGAAATTCTCTCAAGCCACCTAGACACTTTTCAGAAGAGTTTTATGAACTCATCATCTCATCCCATATCTGAAACACCACTTTTCTAAACTGACCATACCTCACTCCTCTCCTCCCCCACTTCTGTGACAATGGTTTTATTACAGGCCTGTCTTGTATAATAATTCATGTTTCTATTCCAACAGCATGGAAGCTGTTATATTAAACGTTTATCAGTAATGGGGTTACTCCCTTCGACAAGCTGAAGCAAAGTAATTTGGCAGATACAGTAATGAAAAGACCCTGTAGGTTTGTCACTTCCAAAAGAAACACAGTACCTGAAATATACAAGATTCCAACCGAACCTGACTGCATGAACTGCTCTCTGAAATCCTATGTTCTTGTATTCTAAGGATTGCTAAATTAAGTAATCTCAGTATCTTTTAAATCAACTTGAATGCTTCCTGTCCTGTACACTGAAAACTAAGTTTTGGAAACTGTAATATGTCACTCCCTGACAGCTGTACTACTGGAAACAAGGTTGAAAGGAAACAAAAAGCAACAAAACCTCTATCAACAGAATCAGGACTTAGGGATATCTGAGCATACAAAGGGAACAGAGGTGATTAGTTGCAAGGTATAGTTTCTCTTTACAGGTAAGATTTTCCAAACAGAATGATGCTTTGCACCTGTCCTGTAATTAGATGCCAGGCTTATGTACTATGCTGAAAGAAAAAAAAGACTAAGAAAGTGTCTTGATCATTTCAAAGTTCAGTGCCTCCCAAAAGAGTGCCTATAGCTGTTTTATAGCACTTTTAGCCCCATTTATACAGGTATCTCACTTTTGTCCTTACCTACTCCATTTCCTGTGTTTGTCTCTATCAAATATCAATGAAATCTGAGTCTGAAAGATTACATCAATAGGAAGCTGTAGGCAGGAAGCGAGGAGTGGGGAATAATGAATTCATCCATAAAAATTGTTCCCTAACAAATTGTTTCCAGGCACCAGAGCCTTCAAAATGTCTATCACAGAACCATCTCCATGCATTTTATGCATCCTTCATACTAAGGATCCAGTTATTTTTATTTTAATATAAAGAACAAATGCTGAGAAGCCAAATAATCCCAAACAGATTTCTACAGCATCCTGCATTCTCAAGCACTGAAAAGAAAACCCCAGACTACTGAAGGCCTGACATGGTAGACTTCTACAAAGTTCTGTCAACCAGGTTCCCTCTCAGATTTCACCAGCTGGTCCCCAGTAGCTATTATGCATAATCTGTAAACCACATTTTTAAAGCAACCAGGGACCCTTCGAAATGAAAAACCAGATACACATTTTTGACATACATCTCTCAATACCAGGAAAACAAGGTATTGACTTCTATTATAGATGAGAAAAGGTATGTGCTTAGGGACAGAATTCCAAATTAACATACTCTCAAGAAATGCCATATGCTGTTTTGAAATAAAACTTCCACCTCATAAAATGTTAATATTAGGGCTTTAGGCAAACATTAAGGTCAGGAGAGATGTGCTGCCTAACATGTAAAACAGTCTCACTTTCCAAAAGGCCAATAAATGCCTTTCAGTAACTAAAAAGCAGTTACAGAAGATGGTGGTACTTTGTTCACAAGAATGCACGTTGACAAGCCAAGCAACACAAAGAAGTTGCTCATGGGAGAAGTTGACCTGGATATAAGTGAAAAAAAAAAAAAAAAAATCAGTGGGAGAACAATTAAACACTGGAACAGACTGCTTAGAGAGATGTTAGAATCTCCCTTACTGGAAATATTCAAGACTCAGCTTGACAGGGGCCTGCGTAACTTGAACCGGGGTCCTGCTTTCAATAGAAGGTTGGACCACATGCTCTCCAGCATCTCCTTTCATCCTAGACTTTGCTGAGATTCTAACATTTTTTTTCTCAGATCCGAAACTCAGGCTGTGAAAGACTGACACTGAACTTCTTGGAGTAGCAGTGACTTGAACTACAGTTGCACACACTGAAAAACTGGCAAACTGAAATGGCTATCCCACTGATGAGGAGGAGAAAAAAGAGATGCTTCTTCTCAGTAGCTAGATTTGACAGATTAGGAACATCTTCATCCTATCAATTGAGTATCTGAAGATCATAAAGCCTGTCTGATCTGTGTGACTTAATTTGGTAGTTACCCCTTTTAATCTGTTAACTACTGTCTTCTTTTAACAGCAGAAAATTCTTCTTTAACACAAGAAACAACACAACAATTTCCACTCTTTCCCATCACCATGACCTGCTTTTTTTTTTTTTTTTTTTCCCTTTCCTACTGGAGTGTGAATCCCATACAAGAGCGCATCTGTCAGAATGAAGGACCTTCCCCAAGGAAAGGAATGTAATTCATTTGCAAAAAGCAGGGATTGGTAATTATTTTAAAAGCAATCCGTCTGCCCTTAGAGATGTACTGGCTGCACAGATGAAGGGCTAGTTTAATCTCTTCAAGAGTAAATTTCTGAAAGATCCCAAATTAAATTATTTACATGGGAGAAGAAAGCTTGATTGTTGAGTACAGTGATGGTGAAGTTTCTTTTGGTGTTACCACTATGTCATGACAGTGGAAAGCTATTTAAAGACACTGACCTGACAACCTGGTACAGTTTTAGATGCATCCATCTAAACTGAAAAAAGAGGGAAAATGGTGCTACATCTGGCCATATACCCCAATAACTGATTGTTTGGGGTTTTTTTTGTTAGAGCTTTTAACAGTTCTGGACAGTCTTGCCATGGGGCTGAGCCCCCCTAGATGTTTCATTCTGCATCAGACATACATGGTGCATTATTTTCCTTGGGATTTTGAAGGATTATTATTCATATTGTCTCTAACCTTTTTGAAATTAACTACTCTAATGGCAAACATTAGCATATGGAAACATTTCCTTGCAGTGTTTTGCTTCTTTTGCTGTGCTCTATCACAAGGAACATATGAAGAATGCAAACAAATATGGTTTTGATGCTTGGGTGCTAATAATGCTAAAGAGCTATTTTGATGGAACTGCTGAAAGAGCTAAAATATTTTTAACTTCCCTACTTCTATTACTCATGTGACTATAAAACATTATTAATTTTGATGATGAAGTTAAAGAATCCTAGGCACATACTTCCAAAGTGTTGTGCATTCCTTTCATTCTTACAGAATCTGAAGGATTTTTATACCTTGACATGATTTATCTTTTTGAGGCTCATCTGGGCAGCCATGCAGGTTGACAACAGGGTTTCTTTCCATAGCAAGTGCCCGTATTCTATGTTAAGGTAGCATGGTCTGCTATAACTCCCAGGAAAAAAAAAAAAAAAAAAAAAAAAAAAAAAAAAACACCAAAAAAAAAAACCAAAAAACAAAAACTTGCTACAATCTGAAGTACCCAGGATATCATTCTTATGGAATTAAAAAGTAACAAGCAATTCTACTGCTCCTAACAGGATCAAATGTCCTTGAGATTTTTAGAAGTGTTATTTCAGTGTGTCTGTACAGTTAAGTAGACACTTAAAGCTGCTACAAGAGTAAATGGATGAACATACAGAAAATTAGATGAATTTTCTTTTTAAGCTCCAAAAGAAATAGGGATACTGATAAACTTTAGTCATTTAGGGGTCAATTCTAGATTATCCAGGTGGCCTCTCTGTCTCCACACTTAATAAATAAAAAATTCTCCCTCTTAGCTATAAATGAAGTTGCAACATGGCAACAGTAACAGATCCTGGCAAATCTTCCTTCCCCAAATCATGTAACTTATTCTCACTCTGGATTTTTAAGGAAGTAAGATCTATGTATCCAGACTGTCTTCAGTGAAACCTGAGGGAAGGGAGCAGGCAGGGTGCTGTACAAGCCCTGGAAACCCAAGCCAATGCTCAGCAGCGTGTGCTTGGATTATCAATAGCAGCAAGGGCAGAACAGTGCACAAGGCTGACCTGGAGCTTGCACCAAGAACCGGCACACACACGGCTGGGTTCACATCCTGCGCTTTCACCCTGCACAGCCCTGGCACCGGGGCACAGGGGAACTCCTGCAGTCTGGGCAGGGGGGAAGGTGAGGAAGGGAGAGGTCTGTAATGAGCCCAGCCATCCAAAAGAAAATCAGAACCCATTCATTCTGCTCCTGACAGAATTTTAAATAGTAACAGAACTGGAGCTGGGCAGTCACACCTTCAGCTCTAACAGTGTGTAGAGTAATCTCAAGCACACATCACAACAGCAGCAGAAAGTGGATTTCTGCACAGAGTACTCTGCCCTTCAAGCCCCATGACTTGTGCAAGGGACGACCATAGCTGCCACTTTCAGCACCACTCTTTTTCAGTACTTATCTCCTCACTTTGGTTTAGGGTATATGCTCCAAATAGCACATGTTCTCCAGATTTAACAGCTCCCCAACTTTAATCTCATTTTATTTTCTCTTTATGTGTCTAAACACATCGCCCCCTTATTTTTCTGCTCTGAGGCTCACAATTCCCAGTTTGTTTTCAAAGCTCATTAAGAGAATTTTCTCTCTCCCTCTGTCATATCATTAACAGAAATGTTACACAACTCCAGTCTAACCCCCAACCTACATAACCATTGCACTACTGCTGATAATCAGCTCCTGTTTATCTTTCACCCAACTTTTCCTTCCTACCCAAGTGAATTTCAATTAATCTTCATGTTACAAAGTAAACATATACCTACTTCCCTCTTGATTCCCTAAAATCATTAATTTTGCAATTCTATCAAAAAAAGCAATTATATTGTCTGGCAAGATTTATTCTTTATGAACTCATGTTGTTACTGCTTACAATTCTGTCACCCTGCAGACTCTGAGTTTGCATCCTCTTTTAATATCAGCCCATTATTTTAGCAGGGGTTATATTTTCAGGACAGTAATGGTTAAGAAAAACCTTGGCTTTCTTTTGAAGGTCAACATTATCGTTTCCAGTCCTCACTCATACTGACATTTCATTTTAGCTACCATCTCACAAAAACAATAATCACACAACAGTGGCACAGCAAGAAGGCTCACCAAACACAAACTACTTAAACTGAGGGGTAAGGAAGAGGGGAAAAATCAACTTTTTTTTTTTCCACATAGTCCCTTTGTCACTCTTTAACATTAAATGCAATGTTAACAGTCAGCCTTCTGCTACAATAAAACATTCAGAGAATACTGTTTGGACTTGCAGAATGATGCAGGATAAACAGTACCCCTTGAGATCACCTAGTCCAACCCCATGGTCAAAGCAGAGCAAGCTTCAAAGTTGTATCATATTACTTAAGACCTTGTCCAGCAGAATTTGGAGAACTTCCAAGGCTGGTGATTCCACAGTTTCTTAGAGCAACCTCTTCCCACAGCAGCACAAGCAGGAAAAACTTTTTCCTCACCTCCATTTGGGAATTAAAGAGGCACCAAGCGGGACCACTGCCTCTTGTCCTCACTGAGGATTTCTGAGAAGAACCTGACTGTCTTCTCTACCACACTCCCTAAGTAAAGTAGCCTGTTCTTCAGACAAAATCAATCCAGCTACCTACATCTTGTAAACGGTATGTGCTCCAGACACTTTGGAATCTCCTTGTGGCCCTTCACTGCATTTGCTTGTCAGCATTAACCTGTTACTGGGAAGACCAGCCCCTGGTACAGCTCTGTTCCATCAGGAAACAGGGATAATCCCTCCCCCACTGCTATTGAAAGCATCTGACTGCATTTTCTCAATCTCAATTTTCCAGGTTTTCTCATAGCAGTAACTTTTAATATTGACTGTTCTTGCAGTCCATGCAGAGGATTTCTAATTGCACTGAAAACCCAGCCTTTGCATTGATGCATTCAGTGAAGCTGGTGTTTAATAAACCAAATTACAGAATTTGCACTTGATCTCTATAAGCCTGTGTATGCTTTTAATCTTGCCATCAACTAGGCAGGCCAGGTAAGAGAAGATGGGTAGGAATTCAGACCTGGAATTTCCTAGAAATGCAAGGCAACAGGACAAAAACCCATAGTGTAAGGTGCAAACATGCTATTATGCCTGAGGGAAAGCAGCACAAGAGGGAGAAAAGGGCAGGGCAGACAGGAGCACGCAGCTGCAGCAGTTTAGTCAGTTCAGAAGGTTCATATTTTATTGAGCCAGGAAATGGTAAAAACGCACAAAACTGGAAGATCTTCTCATATGTATCCTTTAAGCCCAGCAAGATTAAGATTTACCTTGGCTGAACTTTTAAACGTTTTCTGTGCTGCTGTTCGTATTAGATTGGGAAAGAGATTTCTCAATACTGGCCGTATCACAAAGACCAGGGAAGGTAGAGAAGACAAACGAGTGAAGATGGTCTGTTTTTTCTGCTTTCTTACGCTCTTTCACAAACCAAGAAAAAACAAGGTTAATGCTCTCCTGGTACACAGCACAGACCAATGGCTCCAGTGGTAAGAAAAAATAATAAATAAAGGGGCAGTGCTGGCCAGGAGACCATAAAGGGACAAGCATTGTACAGATCTTTTGCTTTTCAATTTTAGTTCAGGGATTTGTCTTAAGATGTATCTATCAGCCTCTGCTTTCCATTCTGCTTTAATAGTGATGTCCTGATGAACACAGAATAGTTCTATTACAGTTTGGGAGTAACATGGACTAATTTTACTCCCAGGGTATTTATTGCATTCATCTAGTGGCTTAATAGAGAAGCTGAGAAAACAAACAGTAAGAAAATAAGATAGCTTAAAACAATGTCTCTTTGCAAACATCTGAGAGCTATTACGAAACAAAGGTCTACATGCTACACATATTACAAGTTAAAGAAGTTCCTCTCTTGCAATAAGCCAGCTGGTTGGAGCAGTGTCTTGGGAAGCTGAGCTGAATGCTGGTTCTGGCTGCAGGAGGAACAGCAATACAGAGTCGGACAGCTGAGAGGGGAGTTCTTTGAGACCAAGAAGCAAAGAAAGTGGCATCTAGCCCTGTGACTATCTCATCTAAAAAGTATAACCTAATGTAGTTTTGATTTTCTTCACTTCAGGTACTTTGAAAGTTCTTGGAAAAGGTCTCAGGCACTAAGGGACACCTGCAAACATTTCAAAAACGTTTCCAGCATGGTTACACAATACAAGAAGTGCACTTCTATGGTCAGTGACACACTGAGTTTTTATTTTGGAAAAACTGTGCAAGGAACGTTTCTGTGCCAAACTTCACATGAGGTATCATCCATTGTTTTATATTCCAGCTTCACAGTTCAGGATCACCAGGTGAGTCACAATATAAGTGGATGACACAAAATCCACTAGAAGCTATTTTCAGATAAAAACACTTTTATTACTTTTCAGCATTTGTAACCCCATTCTGCACGTTCAGCAGAACCAGCTGTGTACTTCTCTGCAGCCTGCATTCATAATTAGATTAGCCAAGCCGTTTTATTAGGATGGAGTTCAGGCATCCTGTGTCCTGGAAAAGTTTAGTGGGGACAGACCAAAGCTCTGATTCAACAGCAAGATGTCAGAGATGGAGAAAGGCCAATGAGAAGTGCCAAAAGAAGGCCAAGACGTGTAACTAGCAGCCTAGTCCCAGTTGCTAGCACTGGCAAACCTCTAAGAATATTGTGTTAATACTCATCTGTGTAAAAGATACCAAATTATTTGTGAAGTTCTTTGTTCTTAAATGTCCAACACCAAAAAAACTCCCATACATGCTAAACCAACCTCATTTTCACTCCTCCTCCCATCGATAATATTTAGATTTCAGATTTCCAGCTATTCAGCTAGAAAGAATAACTAGAACTTGCTAAGAGCTGCCAAATCTGATACCCACGAAGGGAAGGCAATACAGGTTCATGTCCTCACATCCAGCCAGTAGCAAGGCCACACACATATTCCAAAGGCACACACATACTTACATAGAATAGCACAGAATCACAGAATTGTTAAAGAAAAAGACCCTGAAGATCATCAAGTCCAATCATTAACCTGCCACTGCCAAGTTCACCACTAAACCAAGTCCCCAAGTGCCACATCTACATATCTTTTAGTTACCTTCAGGGATGGTGACTCCACCACATCCCTAGGCAGCCTGTTCCCATGCTTAACAACCCTTTTAGTGAAGAAATTTTACCTAAAATCCAATCTAAACCCCACCAGGTGCAACTTCACATGGATATAGACAGTAGGCTTGATCCTGTGCTGCTCGCTGCTTGATCAGGAAGAAAGCTCATCAGAGTGAAATTTGTGCTATTTGCAGACATACACAACATGCATCCCTCCAATGGCTGGCCTCAGATGCTTGGTCTGTCCAGCATCAGGGCCCTGGTTTCCACTGTTGCTGACAACCTATGAGGCCTGCAAAACCCCTCCTGTGGTTTGTGCTATGATCCCTGGCCATGGCTCTACTTGCTGGCAATTAGACTCAAGGGATCCATGGGGAAAATGGAGCACCTCACCCACAGAGACAGTCAGAAATAGAGTAAGAATATGAACTGCAGTGATTAGACACAGAGCATGGGAATGGAATGGAATGGAATGGAATGGAATGGAATGGAATGGAATGGAATGGAATGGAATGGAATGGAATGGAAT
>VZUI01042207.1:0-10635 GCA_013401135.1 Cettia cetti | reverse complement strand
TTTCCTTTTTCTTTTCATTAAATAGTCTTTCTAGTCTAGAGCCTCTCACTTCGTTTTCTTTCAAACCACAACAAAGATTATGTTGCTATTTATAATGTAGGTCAAAAATTTTTTTTTCTCTCATTTCCTTTTTTCTTTTTCCTCCTCAACAGCTTCATTTTACAGTAGATTTAGACATTCGCTTTAATAAGATGGATAACCCTTGACAGATATCAACTCTGTCAACTCTGCACTCTGGCAACTATTTCAGATTCCCTTTGAGATTTCCTTGGGGTTTTCCTGTCTTTTTTTTTTTTTTTTCCACTCAGCATTTTCTCTAGGAAAAGACTCACAAAATTAAGGCCAGAGGACTTTCATGATTCCCCACAGCATTGCTACGTATCAGAGAAAAAAATCCTGTGCTTCAGTATTTGCGAGAACCTCTGCCCCAGACGTGGGGCACAACTGGGCAAGCACACGTGGGGAGGGCTTTGTGGAGCTGGGACACGAGGTACTTTTCCATGCCTTCCTTCCCAGACTCCCCTGCATTCGGATCCTTCACCCCTGAGCCTTCTCCTCTCTCACCCAGTGAGCAACTGGAGAGATTCCAGACCAGCCCATGGAGGGTGGCCCTATCATGCATGAGCCACTGCAATGCAGTCTCCTGGTTTTCTGCAGCCTCCATGCTGGCACTATCCCATTTCTTTCACTTTTCCATGCTCCCACTCTCACTGCTGTCACCACAGCTTTCCTCTGCAGAACCTCAGTGGCCAGCAACCACAACTTCCATTGGATTCAACCTCCCCCAGCTCTGAGCTGCTCACCCCTGTGAGCATGGGAAGCAGCCAAGAACTGAGGATACATATTGGAAATAGTATTAACCCTTTGGTGAAGGCTTGGGACTTTCTGTCTTTAAAAGAGGGCAAGAGAAATTATAACAATCAAGAAAAAAATAGATGCATTAACTATAATTTCTTATTATTATTTTCAGAGAAAATATAAAAATCTCTTGAGAGTTCTGGAGAAATGCAATGACCCATATTTGCTGTGGAACTTTAATAGAAATTATTTATTTATTTGGATTTTTCCTCTCAGTCACTGTAACATGTGAGTAGGATAAGGATATTTGCCACCTGCAAAAGAATATCATGATTTAATTCTATTTTCCATAGATTTCTGAGAGATGTGCCATCACATGAGCTGTGGCAGTGGTCCAGCCTCCCAGCCTGCAAAGAGTTTTATTGAGCATGTTGATGGTGCTCTCACCTCTCTCAGAGGCAGTTTGGGCCACCTCTTTCTTCTCTTCAAAATGATCTCCTCACCAAAATGAAAATAACAGAGTGCTGTAATTATACAATCTTTTTCTCTCAGTGTGTGGAACTAACACTGGAGAGGATGTTGGCTTGGGCACACTTCAGCCAGTGTGCAAGCTGAAGCTGCAGCACTGCAAGCTGTGAAACAGATTTATATGTGAACATTCCTGATCTGAGCCTTAATGCTGGAAACTGTATGGAGAGTGTCCAAGTTGTTCTGCACAGGAGGCTTTTCTAGTGTTCTATCCCAAAATACCAGTACAGACCTTAGGATAGTCCTTGCTTTAGGCACCTCCCCTATGTTTGAGCTCATGAAAGAAAGTCTTGAAGAGATTGGTCAGATATCTGTTCCTTTGGGTCCTCTGTAAAAGTTTGGTGAAACCCAGGGAAACCTTGTCATCACTTCACTGGGATCTGGATCTGGGATTTGCCCTTCTCAGAATGGCACACACAGCTCTGTCCCCAGGTTTGCCTGCTGGGGTTGCTCAGCAGCTACCTGCAACTGAGTGAGAGCCCAAAGCAGGTTATGTAGCATAAATAATTGATTTAGAGCTTTCCAAGTGTGCATTACATCAGCCTTAAACATTTAACCTGTGTTTCTATATACCTATTTTTTCCAGACTAAGGTGTTGGAGCATATGGTATTCAGATATCTCAAGGAAAATGCAGGATGGGTTGTTGTATGAATTAAAAAGAGAGATGGTTCCTAGAGCACATGCAATGCTTCTGAAGTAGCATCCTGTGTCAACCCTGTCAGAGAAAACTCTTTGAAGTGGACGGGGACCATAAAAATCCAATTTTTATGATCTGTCAGCAAAGTATTTCTTCTACTCCAGCAGATGACACGCTAACAAAATTTGTTTTAGCAAACATTTCAGCTTGCTTAATAAATTATAAAAGTCAGCTTGCAAATGGCACATTTCACTCACAGGGACATAAATCCCAAACAGATTTTTCAGTAGTGTTACGAATTACATAAAATGATTTATAGGTTTCCTTGGCATCAGTTGTCTATATTTTTCCCTGAAATTAGACAAAATAAAAGACAGAAAAGTAGGACAGCATTAAAAAAGCATTAGGATGAAACACTATGGAGTGGGAGTATTTGAGAAATTATAAAATACTGACAACCAAGGTTCATGGCTGAGGTATGGGAAGAAGCTGCTGGTTTGTTCTTCTCTGACACAGTTTTCCCAAATGATGTTAGACAAGGCTTTGGAATTCACTAATAAAACTGGGCAAACAATACTTCCCTACCTCCTGGTTGGGCCACAGAGGCTGTAAAGTGCTCATGCACATAGCAGTAATTAGGGCCATAGGGAAATAACAGGAAAAATCATGAAATAACTGCTAAGTGCATCCTTCCCCCTGAGCCTGGTACTGTCCTGTTTGGCTTCTGCAGAGGTTCTCAAGCTTGTTCCTCTGTGCTGTCCCCACTGTCACTGTAGCTGCTACCCTGGTTTCTGCCTGTTACAGAACATTTTCAGTTGTCTGTAGTACCTGAAATCATCTTTAAGTGCTCCACACCGAATCTACCACAATTCAGGGAGGTCAAAATCTAAAATGATGATCAAGCTGGAGTTAGGGTTTGTTTTCCCCTGAGGAAGAAGGGTAGAAAAAGAAGTTTCAGCTACGAACATAAGCATTCAAAGGACAGGATAATATTTCTTCTATGTATTGTGAACCCTTTGTTCACAAGGTGAGTGACATTTCCTACTGAAATCACTGTCCACAATACTATTTATCACCCCCAGGACAAGTCCCACCCTCTCCAGCCTCAGGCCGTGACAAGGAACCCCACTCAGCCAGAGGAGATGCATAAATGTCTCCTTCACTCTTGAGGTTTTCATCCTGCAGCCAGGTGACAGAGAGAAAACAAAAAACCATTAATGACAATATGTAATGAGAAGACTGTTGACAACCTCTATACAACCAAACAATTAAATTCATCCCTGTATTAACTTAGTCAAGCCCCTCCATTTGAAACTGTCAGAAAGAATTTGCCCAGAACAGAACTAAGAACATGTTTATAGCACAGCTTGTGCTGCCCAGCCAGGCTGGTGTCTTAGAGTGGTGCAACTCCATAGCTCATGTAGTGGATGATATATGGTGCCCCTTGTTAAGCTCTTCCACCTTGCAGTGAGGTTGCTATCCTTGTGTCCTTCCACTGTCCTTGTCCTTCCAGCAGCTGTACCAAAGAGCTTTTAAGCTTCTTTAACCTCCTTATTTACAAAGTGGTAAAGCAACAGCACAACTACAAATGAGGAAATTTTGGACTCTCTAATTTGCTTGGCTCTGTATTGAGCTGTTTTTCCTGTGAACAGCACTTCTGTGTTACTACTAGCAGCCCAGTGAACAGGATGAACAAGCAGACACATATGAACTGGGAGCATGAGCAGACTGTGACTTAATACCACTGTAGTCTTTGGTGTCAGGCTGGGGACAGTGTGATAGCCCTGGCTGCTGCCAAACTGTAGGAGAATGTAGGTGACCTTGCCCCTGACAAGTAGCAGCTGGGTTAATCACCCACTAAAGCACCTGATGAGTGACAGCTGTATCCAATTGAGATAAGTTGATAAAAGGGAGTGGGTTTGCCGGTTAGGAGGCTCCTGAAGGAGGAGGAACCTTAAGGAAGAAGGAATGAAGGAGGAGGTGGAGGATGATCCTGACAAGAGAGAAGCACTGCTGCAAGGTCAGTCTGGGTCTGCAGTTAGAGCCTGTTGTTGGAACTTGCACTTATAGTCTAGCCAGGTAAAAGCCTGCATTCGGAGTCCTCAAACTAATACCTGCAGTCATAGTTTAGCAGGAAATAACCAGTAGTCAGAGGCTGCAAGGGAAACCTACAGTAGGAGCTTGCTGCAGCCAGAGTCAGTGAATAGTTGGGGTCAGGATGGCTGAGCTGTAAAGAGGAATAAACTAGGGCCCTTTTCATGCTGTGATAAACAAGAATTCTGTGTCTTGGCTCCTTTCTCTGCCCTCTAACAAGAAGGCTGCTGCAACACCAAACAAGTCATGACTGGACAACATGGAATACCTACTATTCTTTCATCACAATGACTGGATTTTTTTTATGGATTATAATAGGCCTTCTTGTTTTCTCATCATGCATGATGGTGAAGAAGCAACTCAGGAGAGGATTTCTCCACCTGAGCCTAAGAGGTAGCAGGCATCATGCTTTAGGTTGCACTGTCCCTGTTTCTCAAACCAGCATTTTTTCTGGGCAAGTTTTTCATAGCTGATCCCTGAGGAAAAAAGTCAAACCTAATGCTTAATTACCCCTTTAAGTGAAAGGTGGGATGAAGACACCCATCTTCCCCCTTTCCCTTCTTTTTCTCCTTTTCCTTCTCCTTACACAGCTAGAGCTCACATCTTCCCCACATGCAGATACGCAAGACTATGGTGACTTAAAAAGCATCACTTCTCATCACATAAAGAACTGAGACTTGATTTCCCCAGTCTGTCATCCCACTGCTACCATTCGTTTAGAAATAGGTATCAATGGTAATTTGTTGTCTATGGTGCAGAGAAACTTTCTAATCTATCAGCTCTACTCCTCCTCCTTTTCTCCCCTCCATTTCATAACAAAGACATTTCCATTACTTTCCTGAACATTCAAAAGAAGAGTTCATTTGCAGAGTACTGTAGAGCCTTGCCAAAGCTGCAGCTTCCAAAACAGCAGGTAGTGGAGGGGAAAAGGTTTTGATAGGTGTTATAGGAACATTGTATAGTGGTTCAGGAGTGTGTGAAGGAAGACAAATAACATACTGATGTTTTAGGAGTCCCAGTAGTCACATGGGAATATTATGCTCAGCTTTGCTCTTCCCCTTAGTTTACAAGTGAGATATTAAACTATCTTTCAAGTGCAACTGATGCTCATACTAAAGTATCATTTTACATTGGCCAAATTTAGTGTGTTTGTCTGTTGTGTCTCATCATGTACGAGGTCTAAAGTTCCCTGGGACAGAAATTCTCTTTCTTATTGCATCTGTTCTCAGTAACTTGTAGAGCAGAACTGTAATTCGCCTCAGCAGGGCTTTTAGGCACAGCTATGCTGTAGCATTAGGTGCTTGAAAATCCCAGACCTTCGAAGATGCAAAAGTATGCAGATTCTGACATTTCCCTTTTCTTGAGAAGTTTGCACAGCACCTCTCAAAAGCTTTGCTTGTGTTCCTGAGAATGCTATGAAATACGTCTCTGCTGTTCACAATTTTCGCTAAGAGACTTGAAACCAAGTCAATAAATTGTAATTTAGAAGGATCTTCTATAGCTTCCTGAAGAGGGGGAACTAAATCCAGATATTTATGCTGGCAAAGCAACCTTTATCATAATGATAATGACATAAAAATTCTGATTTCCAGGGGAACTGAATTTTGTCTCACTAAGAATATTTTAGAAGAATGAAACTGGGTGTGTGCTCCATTTCAGAAAGCATTCTCTTTCAAGGGGTTTTATCCTTGTCATATAAACTCCCAGCAAATTATAGATGTCAATTTATTCATGTTTTCATTTTATATATCCTGAGGATCAGTTTTCCAGTCTTGGGTGTTTGCCTTTACATCAAGTAGTGCTGTGGACATAAAAAAGTCTTGACGTCATACTGCTTCCATGTGGAATTTGTTTTAGCAAAGTACCAATGTTGCAAGTATTCAGTAACATGCAGAATTGCAAATTTGTGCATTACAGTAAATTTTTTAAAAACTCAGAAAAGTCGCAAATGAAAACATTTATTCAACCAGCACTGTTCTCACAGTTTTCCTCCAGAAAGGAGGGAAGTCAGACACGTATTGAACAGCAGTCAAATTGTGATACAAGTGCAAATCCCACATTAAGGTAAGGAAGTATATGACATGCAAGATTTTATACTCATCAGTTTCTTTCCTTGGGCTTATTTTAGCAATAAAGATCAAAGATGTTCCTTCATTATTTCTCAGCTAGGGAAAGACTATTACAGTTTTTCCAACTCATAAACACTGTGATAGCACAGTGGGGGATTCATGAGTGCTTTGATTAGGACTTAGAATTGCAAGGAAATGAAAAGGAAAGCAGAAGGTAGTTTTTTGTCAGTGTGGTTTAAAACAAAACAGAAAGGAAGACAAGATGTACTGCTATGTTTTCTTGCTCAACAGAGAGTTTCCCTGTGGTGGCTGGGGGTTATGAGGGCAAGGTGAGTAGAGCAAACCTAATAGAGCACTGGAGAGTCTCTGGGATAGTCTGTTGTCACGTAAAGACTGGTCTGCCTAAAGGATTTCTCAGGCTGAATGGGCTGTTAGAGGGCAGGACCTTGTCTCTGAGTGGCACAGGTAGAACAGAAAACGCCCATCAGTCTCCCCAGGCATGGTGAGATGGCTCCAGGAGAACTGGGATGAGAGGCCAAAAAAAGCCAAGATTGGTGCTGGTGGCCCATGCTGCTGATCCTTGCAGCCTAAACATGATGTCAGAAGCAGCAGGGCAGGGAGGGCAAATGGTGTGGCCACATCTCATCACATCCCCGTGACCTGCCACATTTCGGGCTGGTCAGAGACCACAGGTCACATTGCCTTGCCCTGCCCAGCAGTGAGATCACAGTGCCATGCTCAGTGTGGTGAAACTGTGTGAGCTTAACCAGCACACCTTACCTCTTCTTCATATGAAGAAGGAACATTTACCTTTTGCTCTGACAAATGCAATATGGCTTTACCAGGAGCCTTTTCTACACTGCCACTGCACATTTCCCATTTCTGTAAACACTTCCTTTCCCTTGTCAATAGGAAAGCTGAGGAAGGCAGATTACAGAAAAGCTATTGGAGGGCAAGAGAAATTTCTGGACCATGTGGTAATATAGCAGGTCACAAGCCAGTGCCAGAATCACAAAAGTAATTTCTGAAAGGATTTTTATTTTCTGTACCAACAGATAAACCAAAGTCAGAGTTTTTAATGTCATCTTCTATCAGACTGGGAAAAAAAATAATGATCTTAGTAGAACTGAAATCCTGTTAAAATTTTTTATATTTGTATTTTGATAATTCAGTAATTGCATATTTAATATGCTCTAATTTATGTAATAATTTAATAAATCTATAAAAACATCTATAAATCTGCAATTTAAGAATTTGCTGCTGAAAGTGGTGTTTATATGGTCCCGTACAGTAATGATGGATGAATTTTTGTCTAATTCCTCTAAATCTAGTTGTACATCACAGATGTACAATTTTATATAGCCCTCAGTGTTATAGCATACTAGTACCTAAGAAGACTCATGTATATATCTATACATAGTTTTGCTTGTACTTGCTCTACTCACAACACAGACATGTAAAATCCCTCAACATAAAGAAAAGGGGACATGGAAACAAAATATTGGTATGAAAATGTCAACGTGTTTAATGTGTAATGCTGTTGGACTACAACGGTTTGATATTTCATTCAAAGCAATAGTTTTTGATACAGAAAGGAAGCAAAATTAAAAAACAAAATTGAAAGAAGTTTAATTGCACACAACATATTTTGTTTTATTTGAATGAATCATCAACTTGTTTAGGTCATTTTCATCTAAGGAGGAAATACTTGTTTTGGTGTATTTAAAGATGTTTGTTTCAAAGAGTGGGGGCAGACAGTAGCCTCTACAGTTCACATGTGGACCTTGCATTTATACACCTGGCCCACCCTCACTCCTTGTCCTTTCTGAAATATTCCAGAAAAGCCTGGTTTGGGTCTTCTGGCCCTCTGGATCTCAATGCCTCCCTGTGGCTCATCCCTGTGCTTTGACTCTGCCACACTTCCCCATGACTCTTTGGTCTCACCAGCCCTTAACTAAGGGACCATTAAAAATGAGTCAAGGGTACTTGGACTAATTAATGGTTACTATCTATGCAACTTGAGAGCAAACTGAAGAGTTTATTTGAAAGCGTTTGTTTGCACAAAACTCATTCTTTAACAGTGGTTCCTGTGCATTTTCCCTCATCAGGATCAGCCCCTCCTAAACCTGCCTGGTGAGGTCGTTTTACCAAACAACAACCTCTATGATTAAACATTTTTTCAGTAGGGGCCTTTGTTTGGCTTTTGAAAGGAGAAGTAGAACAACAACAGCACGGATGTCAAACTAGCTTTTAAAAAATTATAAATAAGAACTGCCTTATTTTTATCCTTAAATAATTTTGGCCACAAATAGAGCAAATTATGTAACAAGCAGCTACCGAGTTAATTAGCAGTGAATTTTCTGGTTTGTATTCATCAGCAGTCATATCATCAGAAGCCAAAGTTGGGAAGAAACCTTAAATGTTATTGTTCCAATACTCACAGCTTGTGCTTAAAGAGAGAGAGGGAAACAGAGAGTTTGCCTGACTGACCAGCTGATTGCACCACAGTCTGATGGTGGAGGAAAACTATGGCTGCTTGGGAGATGATGATAAATGCTCTGATGGTGTAATTCCTGCTTGAGCTGGAACATGCCATCATTTCATGCAAAGCTACAGAGGGGCAGAATTCCACCTATTTGTTTGTAAAGTCCAGCAAAGGCAGGTGCCATTGAAAGCATCAGTGTGGAAACATAATACATGTTAGGGAGATAAAGCTTGCCCAAATGCTCCCATAGATACTGCATCTGAATAAAGAAAAAGGAATTGATGACAAATGGGTCCCACACAATCCTCATAATAGCTCTTCTTTCTAAATAGGTACTTTCAACTATTCTAAAGGGGCGCAATAATGTATAAGACTTGCTTTGTTCCAAGCAGCATATATGTATTTTTAAAGACTGTTCAAAAGGCTCTGCTTGCTCAAGTGGGTGCTCAGTCAAAAATCCCCTTGGTTGCTTTATTTTTTTATTTTGCAAGTTTCAATGAGAACAAAGGCTAGTTGTGAAAAAGGTTTTCTGTGGAAGTTCAGACAGAACTGAGTAATAAATACTGTTTTCTTACAAACAATAACTACAAACATATTTGTTTACTCAGCATCCTTGAGATTGATGAGATCAGTTGTAAATTGCCTTCTTTACTGAAGAACTTTAGTTCTCTGCTGCTCCTGGCTCTGGTAGGAGATGATTGGAGTTAAAAACATCCTCAAAAGTTTCTGTACCCTCCAGTCTAGTCCTTACTCATGGGCTATCTGACTGGTTGCCTCAGTCTGGGGTCAGAGGAAGGGTTTTAATGGAAGAAGACATGTGAGAAGTCCAGCACCAAGTGTCCAAATTACAGCAGTAGAGGGTAAAATAAAATCTGAAATAAGCAACTACTAATGAGCAGTACTCAGAATGGCAAATTCATGGGGAAGAAGTGTAAGAGACTGAAATTAATCTAGCCTGGTCTAAGATGCAAGGTTGACTTTTCAAGCTATAAATACTTTTTTAATTTTAGGGTTCAATTTTAAATGACTCAGAAAACACAAGAAAAGGAAAACACCAGCAGTCAGCATTTATAACTGGTCTGCTTTGTGAGCACACTGGAAACACACTTGTCTGAAATTCTTGTGCATGACTTTCTTGCAAGAACAAAAGCTCTTTTCATATATTGTGAGTGTATGTACATTTGGGTGAGTTTCTCAAACTGTGTGTTATGCTCTCCTTCCAGAGGAACAGCAACTTGGAGACCTTCCTCTGAGGCCTGGGGTTGCAAAGACAGTGATTCCTGCCCTGAATTTCCCAAGCCTCCCTCTTCCTTCCCCTCCAGCTAATCCTTTCCCTTGAAGGGCACAGCACAGAGCTTGGGGAACACAGAGTAGCGTTATGCACTTGATTTCATTTTCTTCCTGATGCAGGGTGTCTCTGTACTTTCAGCATTGAATGAGAGTCCTGCTATCAATGATTTCTTGCTAATCTACCTATGGAGGTAATAACAAGAAAAACAAATGGTAGAATTCAGTCCTCTCAATGATTCATGTTCTTGTTTCATATTCTCTGTCTGCCTTGATGGTGAGATAAGGAGTCAGTACTGCCAATTGTCCTCGCCATATTCTGCCAGTGTTACTCAAGCCTTTTGTAATCTGAAACCAGTATTCTTCTCATCTGTATAGAAGATAAATTATTGTAAAAATGGATACCGAAACTATAATAAACTGATAATATCAAGTAAGTGGTGTCAGGGAAGAGAATGCTCCCCCTGTTATCCAGGAGGAGGCAGAGAACTGCTGAGCCACTTTGATGTTCACAAATCTACAGGCCCAGATGGGATCCATCCCAGAGTGATGAGGGAGCTGGCAGATGAGCTTGTGAAGGTGCTCTCCATCATTTAGCAACAATCCTGGCTCACTGGTGAGGTTGCAGATGACTGGAAGCTGGCCAGTGTGATGTCCATTCACAAAACGTGTGGGAAGGAGGATCCTGGTAATTATAGACCAGTTAGCCTGACCTCAGTGCCCAGTAAGGTAATGG
>VZUI01042205.1:0-111450 GCA_013401135.1 Cettia cetti | reverse complement strand
TTTTTTTTTTTTTTTTTTTTTTTTTTTTTTTTTTTTTTTTTTTTTTTTTTTTTTTTTTTTGTGTGTGTGTGTGTGTGGTTTGACCTCTCCTGTTCTTCCAGCCCCTTCAGAAAATTTTATAAAAAGATATAAAACTGAAGGGAAACCCAGTTACATAGGCAAAGGCAGATATACTAAGCACTGAACATACTTAAAGTTTTAAAGCCAAAATTATTCACCCAGTAGTAATTTCTGTCCTGTACAGTACAAAAGTCAATTCAATACTTGATGTAATAGTGAGGGAGATCAGAATGCTTATCCTTAGTTTTTTTACAATATAAAGCAGTAGTGATCCTGTTTTAAGAATACATATCTCAGATTTCTAAGTTACAAGTCAGGAAAAATGTATAAATACATAAAATGGTATGATTTTTACAAACTCCTTAGGAAAAAGAGAGGACATTATATTTCTGGTATATCTTCTCAGCTAAGACTCTTAAAGCCCCATTTATTAACTTACAGGCGCTTTCATGTCAAAAAAACATTTAAACTTATTAAAACAGTTAGGGTATACATTTAGCCATCAGCAATCCATGCACCAGACCTTGTTTCCACATAAGGTGTTTTGACAGCATGATTTACTGCTTCATAACATATTTTAAAGTGACCTTTCTATGTTTTGGCTATAATTTGTAGGTACCATAAAGTCTGCAAGCTGGTGACATTTCATTTTGCAATTTTTTAAGTTTCAGCAGACCAAACCAGTTAAAATATTTGAAATGCCATATTTCCACCTCTGCCCTGATCTAATAAAAAAAAAAAAAAAAATTAAAAATGTTGGACCCACTTAAAGTAAGTTTAGTTTATAGTAGCTGTGGCTTGAGCTAAACACTGTTTCATGACATCCACACTCTTTGTAGAGAGCAGAAGTTTATTTGTTGATTTTTTTTCTTGTCCCTGTCATGGCCTTTGAGATCGGAACAGATGGATGTGCTTGTTTTGTTTTCTTGACCCTCTGAATGAGCAGATGTGCCAGAAGTCTGCAAAAAGCCAATGCCAGCACACCATGCACAGAATAATATACAACAAAAGGTAAAGAAAATGTTTTAACGAAATCAGATTTTTTTTTTTAGTTTTAAGCAATTTAAGTTCATGGAAAATGAATGGAGAATAAACTCAATCTTTTTCTCATTCCTGTGTCTGATTTTGATGTTCTCAGCATGTTGTTCCATTTTAGACAGGTTGAAGACAAGGTGGCTGTCAAGGAAGTGCACTGTCCAGAGCAACCCACTGGGACTACAAAACACTTCACCAGAGTATTAAAAAAGTCCTCTTTTGAGATGGCACGTCATGGCCTGTGAATAATACCTGAGACACCTACAGTGCTAAAAGATGACAGTGCTTCAGAGAAGATAGTTCTGATAGTTTTGGCAAATCATTTTAGGCACTATAGCAGTGATCCAGTCAGAAGTAGCTGAGAGGAGGCTAAAAGAATAACCATCAAAAACACTTGCATTTCTTTAGACAACAGAAAATTCTTCTGTGATTTGCTCTTTGAGACCACTGTAATGGAAAATTGTGTCCAATTTCTTTAGAATAGTGATATCTGAACAAATACAAATGTCCAATATTGTATTTCCATAGTATTTTACAATCAATATGGCACATCTTCTCTAACAGAGAACAAAATAGAAGAAATAAATGTACATGAAACACTACTTTTAAAATTTTCACAGCCACATTGAAGTGCCTTTCAACACTCTTGACACAAACAGGTGAGATTCAGATTCTTTAAAGTGCCTAATTGAGGCCATCTGATAAATCTGTTCCAGCCAAAAGAATAATTCTAGACTTATAAAACATATATGCTGAACCTGAAATCAAGATGTGAATTTTCACTCACTTTGAGAAAATTTTGTTTTCAAATCACTTCTTCCTTAAATGATTTTTTTCAAACTGAGGGACCTAAAATCACAAATGTGTCTGTACAACACTGTATAATGACTCTCTTCACAATAATAAGCAATTTCTGAATATTTTTTCATTATTAATAATGTTATTAAACATAACAAAAAAACAAGTGTCAGAATAATTCCTGTATAGGAGCAAACAAGCTCAAAGCAAAGATTAATGTCACAGGTATTTCATTTCACAGTATTTCAGGAATACAATTAATTTAGTCTAGGAGGACTGCAGAAACAAATACAAGAGAATAGCAAAATCCCAGAAAGCCTTTGGTGTACAAGTCACCCAAATTATCACAAGTGTTCATCAGAATCACTCTTGGTGCTCTTTCATTTGAGTGTTTGGCAATTGCTGAATCATTAAGGGTGCTCACTCCTACAGCAGATGGAATGACTACTGTACAAAACAAAAAAAAATGTGAAGTGGAATTTACCACATAGAAAACTGGTGTGGTTTTGTAAAATACTCTACTGCTTTCCTCCGTCTGCTTGCAGCTTCATTTCACTAACAGCAGCACTAGTAGAATCTTCCTTGGTGGCAGTGGTATCCAAAGGAACCATCCCTTTCGTAAGTGCTAGAAATAAGTCACACAAAAAAGGTGATTAAGCATCTTCAGTCACACATTAAGTCAGTTAGACTCAATGATCTTAGAGGCCTTTACAAACTTGCCATTCTTGGATTTGGTTGACTGACCATTAGTTTTGATTTACAACATGTATTTCAGTATATGATACTATAATTTATTCAGCAAGTAATACGGTGTTAATAAATATTCAATATTCATAAGGCTATGAATTGAGAAACTGACTTATTTTTCTAGAGAAATAGATTTTAATACTCTATAATAGAGAGCTTTCTTATACACAAGAAAAGTAGACTGTGTTTTTAAAAATTTGGTTATTTCACTAAGATATATTTTCCGTTTATTTTTCCAAAATTTTTGTTAAAATAAGATAAGATAAACCTCTCAAAAATTTGAGAAGGAATAACTTTACCAATATCATGGACTTAAATCACCCAGTGACACTGGACAGGTGCTCATACAATGTCATACTGTGTATACACCTTCACAGCAGGGTACACATATACTGCTTATTTCTAAATATATTATATTGCATCAAAATCCAGACAATATGAATTGACAAAACATCTTATAATAAAATGCTGAAGAAAAAAAATCAAGTATCCAAATATTTAGCAAAAGGTAGAAATTAAGGGAAGGAAAGTGGCTACCAGCTTATACAGCATACTCTTCTTCTAATGGCCTTCTTTATAGCATGTAAGAAAAGTGGTCCTACTGAATATCCAGAGCACAATTTTTAATGACCCAGTAAAATTGCAGCAGTACATAACCAAAAGTATTTAATAAGGAGCAAGACTTCACGGTTTGGTTAGGAGGTATAACACTGAGTTTTAAGTTTTCAGAATTGGTCCAAAGCTTTGCTGCTGTATGCTATATCAGTGGTACCTCCTGTGGACAGTATTCAAACCAAGGTGAAAAAACATGAAGTTCATTGCTTAACTAACTCAATTTGCATTTTTGTAAGTGATGATGTCAAGTTTCCAGTCATTCCAAGTTCTTATGCTTAAGCAGCTCTAGGTTTTGTTCTAGAAGGGTGCCCAAGTATAGTGATGTTGAAATGTCTTTTTCCTTATAAGCACATTACATTACCTATAAATGCCAATAAAAATAATCTTAAGAACTTATGAAACAGTGTACATAGAGGGATAAAGACAGGCATCAGCAATACAGTGCAAGAGTTAATTGTTATGACAATAAAGCCTATATTCAGGATAACTTGGTTTTCTTCAGCTGTAGTATCAGTCATACTACATACCATGTTGACAAAAGAGTGTTGTCTATCACAACTTATGAAGCCCTGGAGCATAAATTCCCAACAACAATAGAAAGCCTCTAAGACATATGGTTTCTGGGAAACCATCCAGGTTAAAACCTCAAAGTGATGAAATGTGCAAAGAGAAGGGCAGGACTCAATTCACAAAGCTAATGCAAAGCATGTGTAACTCTAGGGGCTTTTATAATCAACATTTCAGGAAAATACAGTGGCCGTAAAAACAGTTTCTGAGGATTATTCTTTAGATAACAACTAGTAGTAAAGGTCTGGACCAACCATTTTTGGTCTGATAATACTATAGTCTGCAAACCACATCTAATGAATGTTTCCTTGAATAAATTATTTTCTCACTTAAACTTCTTCACTTCTAAGAAAATGGGTACGGAAATAAAAGCACATTCCCTCAACATATTTTGTAATGGAAAAAGCTGTTATAATTGCAGAAATTATACCAGAAATGAAACACAATGTTGATAATTAGTTTCCTTTTAACTGCTTGCTGCATTGGGAACTTCTTAGTAAATATATATATATATATATATGGAAACAGATTGTTGTTCCCTTACTTATTTTCCCATGTTATTTTTCCTTCTTTCTTCAACCAATTTTAAACTTAAATGCCATGATCTCCCTCACGGATAAGTTAAATAATATCAAATGACTCTGCCCTCCTTCCAGGTGCTCTCTACAAGTCATAGGAGACCCACATTGGGAAGGAAGCTTCTAGTACTAGTTATTGACTCTATAGTATGTAATGCTTCATGAATTGAAGAGAGATGGAATGCAGGAAACATAAATCACAAAAGCTTGCAAACTGCTCTAAAAGCTAAATGAAAGAAAAAAAAAATCCATCCTTCTGTTTCTGAAGAAGGAGACAATTAATCACAGAAAACAGAGGATGACATGTATAGGAAGATTTATTAAAAGCTACAGTTGGTTTGGGAGGAAAGATGTCAAATTATACTTTGCTGTCAAAGTCTCGAATGATAATTAATATCATTACTGAAATTAAAAGTTCATGATGTTTTTGTGACTATCATGACTGAAACAGCTGACTTTTCATTTGCCACTCACTGGAAAATCTCCTTAATGCTAATATCACTGCAGAATTTTCACTGTCCTCAAGAACTATACCAACAACTTCAAAATACACATTTGACTGGTGGAAATCAGTTTCAGCTTTAAGTGAGAATCAATCACAAACCAAAGTGTGCTGTAATCCACATATTTTAGTGCCATAAGCACTAAGTAGTGCATTGAATCACCACTGTCTTTTGTTAATCACTTATTTTTTTATCTCCAAAAAATTTAGTACTTAGTGCTGGTAAAAAACAGTTGAATCAGAGAATAAATATGCAGAACTATTTCATCAGATTGGTATTCAGATCACATGGATCCTATTTCTCTTAAAACTGCCTAAAATTTATTAAGGAGTTTTAAAGCAACAAAGTCCTAACTTGTTTAATTTGGGTTAAGCAGTATAAAGACCTTGAAATATTTTAGGAACATTTATGCTGCATTTTTTAAATTTCAGTAAATTTTTGCAGTGAATCACTTTTGGAATTCTTGAGAGTGGAAGGGACTGCTGGAGGCCATTTATCTGAACATGCTGCGAGGCATCGGTTCCTTCTTTTCTATACCCAAAACAGGCTCAGCTGTACTTTGATTTGCAAGACTTTGACAGGGATGAGGTTTGGGAAAACAGAAAAATCAACTCTGAGTCAAGGTAAAGCATTCCTGAAGTACAGATGATACAGAGGTATTAGCTCTTATGCTTTATTCCCACTACTGTTATTCAGCATGCTTTGCAAAAAGACATTAACCCCAACACATAGATTCTGAAAGGAAGAGAAACCAATTACCTTTAACCTCATCAGATCAGCTCAGAACTTACTGTGAGCAGTAATGTGCCACAGCACTCATTCTAAGATGCAACGCTTTCAAAGTGCAATGAAGCCTGAAATAGGACTTACCACTACACAGATTTCAACTTTCTAAATAGGTTCCCATTACACAAATTGGCTATATTGAAAAGAAATGGAAGGTGATACTCTTCTGAAGAGAAGTATTTTGATATCCATGCATTGATATGCTCAAAAAAAAAAACACCCTTAAATATTTGGTTTTTAAATTATTTTTGACACTCATACAAAGGTGTGCCTACATACCCCATCAAGACCCAATATATCCTCTGTTTTACTGAGCATTTCCCACCTCTATCAGAGATCCTATGATTTCACACATGAACACAAGTTGTATACACACATGGGGGTAGAGAAAGAAAAGATAAAAACACTATTGGAATAGAATTAGTGAATTCAACTTTCACTGTGAAAATGCTTCATAAGCATGAGACTAACTGATGAACATGAAAAGATCTTGGAAAGAATCCATGTTTGAGGATATCTCTCTGGTCCCTCAGAAGATACACAGCTTACACAGGTATGACTTGTTATGCAGAGAATCAGAATTCAAGGGCAGCACTTTTCTTTGACATGGGTTTGGGTGACAAAATATATTGTATATCCCAGTCAAAAAAACCCAAACAACTATCAGTGGAATGTAATTAAGTATTTCCTAGGCAAAGACATCCATCCAGCATCTAAGACTAAAACACAGAAGGATACTTAAGATGGTTCTAGCACTTCTTTCTTGAAAAGTAGTGTCTCATTCTTTCAAATAAAAAAAGATTTTAGAAGAAAAAAGTATGTTACCAGTAGATTTTTTTTTTCTGTGATATAATACTTACAACCTGAACTTGAAAGCAGTGAGCTGCACAAAAAGCTGTTTTGAGTTCGCCAACTAGAAGAGTGAGCAGCCACTTCTACACCAGAAATTTCAGCATCCCTTTTCACATCCTGTGGGAACCAAATAAAGCTGTTACTATCAAGCAGCAGCAAACTTTGACAAAAAGCATACAGTAGCACACAGGCACATGCTGTGACTTCACACATACTGGAAAAGACTGATTTGAATTCTCTGAATTCTCAGTATTGCAGTTAGGTTCAAATTAATTTGCTTACAAGTTTTATCCCCATTTCACCACTAAAAAATGTCTGCAAAAAACTGCTTTGCCTTGAAAAAAGCACTTGGCAGCATTGCAAGTCTTTGCCACTACAGCAAGTTTTAAAAATGCTTTTTCCTGTTCACATCACATACACAGTTCAGGACTGTGTATGCCCATATCAGTGGGGCATACATCAGTGAATGATGACTTCCTCATCAATGAATGGTTCCTATTAATTCACTGAAGTTCCACAGGTAGTAATATAAATCTATTTTCTCTGCCACTGAGGAGACTTAATGTTCATTGATTTCTCATATCAAAATACCTAAAGGTGCTTTTGAATTTTTTTTGTTGAACCATTTAAAGTCAGTGTTACTATTTATGGCTAAACCCATACAGCATAGCTTCTTGGTGAGGAAAGTCATTTGGTCTATAAGCTAAAAAAGAGAAGATAAATTTAAAAAGGTCATTTAAACAAAAATCCCTGAAAAATCTCTATTAGCTCTGCAGCAAGTAGTCCCCAGTTACAAGACCATCCAAAATAAGATTAAAAGCTTGGCTTGGTATCCAAATTACTCAGTTTCTTGAAATGAGAAGAGGTAATAATGAATAAATGCATCAGTTCATAAAACACACAATTTTACTGCTGAATTTTTATCATAAACAGCCTCGGGGAATTTTGTTAAAACATCTTGCAATTTATCATTCATGCTGATACTAAGATTTGAAAACTAAACAGAAAAAAAAAATTCTACATTAATTTAGAGATACAATGAGCTTTTGTTCCATCACTGAAGAAGGATTTACTCCTGTTAAGACTAATGGGAATTATACATATTAATCCCCTTATGTGCTGATGAGAGACTTAATACCTAACGTGTTCATAGCACAATAACAAATTTTAAAGAATAAAAAAAGTTTTTGTCTTTCCATTCTGCTTCCAGAAATGCTTTAAAAGAAGAGCTTTTAAACAAGAAAGGTGCTTCTACCAGTATCTGCACTACAAAATGGCTTTCTCTTTACAGAAATATTAATGTATAGAATGTGCCTTTTATTATGTGCTTCACTGACAATTACATCTGACTGTTGTGATTGAGTAGATGGTCAATTGTCTGTGGCAGGGAAACTCTCCTAAAATATTTCTATCTCTACATAAAAATAGTTATCTCTAGTTTTCTGTTTTTATTTTGCTTCTGTTGCTATTTTCTTTTAATACTTTATATTTATGGGTTTTCCCCCAATTTCATCTTTATCTATTTATTATTTGTCCCGTTCTTAGTTGTAAAATCAAGATCGTTGTACCTAATGGTATTCTGCCAGCCTATTGCCTACTTTTATTGCTGGAAATCTTCCATTTTAACACATCCAAATAGAAATTATGATTTTTCTGGGCTTCTAAGCAACCGGCATTTTAAAGCCATCTGACAAAACTACAGAAGAGTAGGAAGATTGACTGGTGGCAAAAGAAATCACCAGAAAGGAAGAAAAAAACCTGCTTTTAGAGGAACATTCAACTTTGGTTTAATTTTTCCTCCTTAAAATGAAAAAAGGCTGGGACACAAGATTAGATAATGCCTGTCTGAGATCAATGTTGGCAAGCAAGCTGAAACAAGTGTATTATAAGAAAGGCTAGAAAGAAAAACATAACAGAAGAGAAAGATTAATTTCAGAAGTAATTTCACGTAAAATGATCAATGTAAAAATTTTATAGGAAACATAGGTTTTCTTATCCCCTATCAAATATTTGTCTACTTTGTATAGCTGGGCACTGTGTATGCAGGGTGAACCAAAAATATCAGAAAGAATCAACTTTGATGTCCTCAAACCTACACTGTTCCAGCAATCAATTTTAGAGACTCCCAACTGACGAACAGTAAAATAAAATTTTAAAAAAAATTAAAAAGGCGTTTGAGTTAGTTTCAAAGGAGGGTAAGAAAGACAAGCATTAAAAAGGTTTTTTTTAGTCTAAGCTAGCCTGATCACTGAAATCAGATTAGCACCCGTCTGTTACTTGGTTTTGAACATTCTGTTCTATTTGCAACAGCCGTGACAGCAAAGCGTACTGTATGGCATGCAAAAACCCAATTAGGCCTGACTAAATGGAAGCCATTAAATGCTCTCGGTTGTCTAAAGAAAAAGAATTGGTTTGGAATGAGCTTTGTACTGGATTCTGATTATTGAGTTCAAATCACACAAGCTCAGTAAGTTCAGTCAGCTTAGTGCAAGGTTATGTTCTACTGTCAGCTGATTGCATTCCACTTAGCTTTTCAATGTTTTCCAAATTTCAATAGCTAGTGATTTAGTAATGCTTGTGTGGAGGGAAGAGAAATTCAAGATACTGAGTATTATCATCAGCAACAGACTGATTGTGCCTGTTTCCTCCTATCAATTCTTTCTTACAGAAGAGCAAGATGGCTTTTTCAAGTAACTTAATACCTTCTTACAACAGAAACTTACTAAGCTAAAGTATTCTGTATTTATTTTACCTTTTCCACTTTTTAAAAGACATACTGTAATTATGTCCTCATTTTACAGAAGGAAGACGGTTACAGATAAGTTGAGGCACAAACACATTTTTCATAGTGTGTGATCCTTGGTTTGAGTTCAATTGCTTAGAGACACAAGTATGATACATTGCCAAAGACTGATTTGATTGAGATATGCAGCAGAAATACTAGTATGATTCTTCAGGTCTGATCACTTATTTCAGTCACTTCCCTAAGAAAATGTAGTTTGGCTGAAGTAAGCTGCTATCACAATGACAGTGATATGACAATGAATAAGCTAATAAGGGAAAGAAAGCATACTAATAACTGGAAAGTTGAACTCATTACAGGCAAAGTTTCTAAAGAAGAGCACTGGATTTGTATTGTAGGGAGTTAGTTATTCATGCTTAGCACTGCTATAAGTCCAGTGAATGACCTTTAGCAAATGACTTCCCTTCTGTTCGCCTGGATTTCATTTATGTACGAAAGAGACATCACACAGAACTGTTCGCAAAGAATGCAAATATCTACTACTGAAAAATTACTATATGTGATTTATAAATTAGTCAACCTTTTTATAGAGGAAACAGGTTTCTATATCTTTTACTTGAAAGGACAAGAGAAAATTGAAAACAATTAAAATTGCTGTAGACAGCAATTTGACAGAGCAGGTAAACACTTCAGGGTAGTGAGATACCTTTCTGTGAAAGCTGAAAGATTTTTGGAAAGTATCCATGGCACTTACAATGAAGGCAACCCTCAATTCATCAAATTTCATGCCATGTCAGTGTACCTGCCATGCCATCAGCCATGGCAGCTATCTGAAACAGAGACATTCATGCATGATTTCTGTCTGTGTTTGTACTAAGAGTAAGAAGGTAAGGTTATGTTGCTGATTGAAAGTAATTGGGACACAAAGTGGAGTACACACACATACCTTGACTTGCCCAACTCTTTGTCTTGAGTCTTCCAGCTGCTGCTGCAAAGAATTCACCATGTCTTTATACTTCATGTACCTCTCCTCAATCATCTCCCTTCGGCAACGGGACTCCTGGAAATGCATTTAAAGACTTAGATGATTTCATAATGTGAAAAGTAGCTAGAAATTCTGACTTTTGTAAACACAGGTATCAAGGAGTTTAACCACAGCAAGAAAGAATTAAGTATTAACTTTCAGAGGCTGAACTACAGGGGCCATACAAAAGCGTAATGTTCTGTACAGAAAAATAATGTTAAAATACATGTAGATTAAAATGGAAATGGCCTCATCCTTAACTGGTGAACGATTTCTTGTAAAACTCTCCAAACTTCAGAAATATCATACCTTCTAACAAAAATTCTGTAATGGTGAAAAATTAATTACAACACTACAGAAACAAGCACTTCAGGAAAATAAGGTTCCAAGGATATGGACAAAACAGTATTTTCAATAAGGAAACCATAATGCTTCTCACTGAACTAGCTAATGATTCACTTGAATTAACAAACCTCCTAGACAGCCTGACAGGTTTATCAAAATTTGCTTCCTCTTTCCTTCTCTCTTCCTATGAAAACATTGAGGGAAGAACTTGCTAGCTATTGCACAAAAAAATCCAATATGTTATTTGCAAATAGAAACAGTAATGAAGCTGCAAACTGACCTCCTTCTCAAAGCTAAGGCATAAAGCTTAGTTCTCTTGAATAATAAATTATTTCTTAAACAAAACACAGTGTTGATAGGGACTCATCTTCAGAAAATCATCTTTAAAAAATAAAGCATGATGGAGAAGGACAAAGCCTTACTGAAACCAAAAATTTTGTATTCCAGTCTCATGGGCTAAGTTACAACTAGAGCAAACCAGAAAATGACAGTGTAATTTCATAGCAGTGTTATGTGAGAGAGAACAAGTGTGAAGGAGATTGCAGATGCCTGCTGAGAACAAAATTTTTTCCTTTAGTAGAAACAGAAGGTAAACACAAACCTCTGTCAGAGCAAAAAAAGCTCTTCTGGAAATACCTGGAATGTGAATTAAAACTATATATCTCAGCAGTATTGTTCATAAAACCCCAAACACTTAAACCAGTACTTGCATTACCAAATCTGTTGATGATGACAGCAGTAAAATGGTTTAGATTAACTGATGACCATGCAGGAACAAAAAATAAACAATGCTCCAAACAAGTATGTTTTGAAATGTTTATGACAACCACAGATTAAGAAATTTTCTACAGCAAATAAAATGCAAATCATTATTCTATGTTGATCTGTGGTTTAATATTGACTTCAAATTTATATTGTGCAAGGATGTTACAAACTCTTTTTTCTAAACCAACCATTTCATAAATGGAAAGTAACTGTGGTACACGGGTTTAGCCACTTAGCCACTGAAAATCTAATCTGAGCCTTATCACTCTCGACAGTATGTCACCGCTACTGTCAATACGTCCTACTGTGTCCAAACCCATCTTGATTGGATAGTGGTGCTGAGAAAAGTGACAAGTATCATCATTATGTCAAAACAAAACAAAAAGTTGTAAAGATCATCTATCTTCATTCATTAAGTTAAATATTGAATCAACTGGCATAATTTATTTAATTATAAAAATTTCATTTTTTAACATGTAATATCAGAATTTACCACTCAATAAAAATACTCTGAAACAGTAATTAACACATGACCTGTTATGCCCATGTTTGTCTACATTATGGAACTGTGTTAATAATTAAAACTAAATTTCTAACATCAAAAAGATCCATATATACATAAAAATAAATTTCACTACGTTTCTGTCTATATAATATGTACATATGCAACCGTAAATATCTTATTAAGCAATTTATCTGTACATTCACAGAGAATATTAATTAACCAAAATATTTTGGAAGTACTGAGAGTCAAATGAAATCTTTCTCACTGTGGTATCTTTGCAATCTTCTAACAGGCTCAGTTTCTCAGGCACAGATTCCAGGTGGTTTAAAGCTACTCGGGTACTCTAAAGAACAGAACACAAATTAAAACATTAAAACTGAATCCATTCTTTCAGCCATCTCACACATTAAAACCCCAGTCTTATTAGCCTCCTAGTTCAAGCTTCCTCAGTTAGGGTGTTGACTTGCCCTAAAGCTCAGTCACATGTAGCAGCCATGTCAGAGGGCTCCAGCCAGCCAGACCTGATGGGAGATGGAGCTCTCCAGCTCAGAAGCTGCCAGGAGTCCCTGATGCCTCTTCACAAGGCTGGGGCTGACAGTTCTTTTGCAGAAGGGTGAGCTGTGCTTGAGAAGCTGGTCATCAGATGAAGGAGCTACAGGAGGAAGTAAACAGGCTATGTAGTGTTTGAGCAAACAAGCAAAAGAGACATTGATTATTTTCAGAGTCTCACAGTCTCAAGACTCTTAGAAGTCATGAACCTCCATTATAGTGGAGAAACTGATGGACTCAGAACCCTGCAGGGCAATTAGTCAAAGGACTGTTAGCCAAGGGTCTGTTACAGATGAAGGTTGGAAGCAGGTCACAGCATGTACTAGGAGGAAGGTTACTCCATCTTCTCAGAATTCGACAGGTAGGACTGTCTACAATACATGTGAGACATTACTGATATGGGAAGAATACAGAGATGCTGCTTGTCACTGTAGGGAGAAAATCCGTGGGGCCAAAGCTTTACTGGAGTTGAAGCTGGCCAGCAATGTGGAGCACAATAAAAAGAGCTTTTAAAAATATACTAATGGCAATAGGCAGGGTAAAAAAACCCTCATCCCCATTACAGGATGAGGATGGTCACTTCACAAACAGGGACAGAGACGAGGCAATGGCATTTAATGCATTCTTTGCCTCTGTCTTCAACATGGATGATCGACCAAGGGGATGACAGTGCCCTGAGCAGGGATTGTGTAGGATTTGCTGCTCCAGTTGGATCCCTGTAAATCTATGGGGCCTGAAGGGATTCATTCAAGGCTTCTCAAAGAGCCAGTTGATGTCATCACAAAACCTCTCAATACTTTTTGAGTGGTCTTGGGAATCCAGAGCAGTTCCAGCTGACTGGAAGCTGGTGAACTTTGTCACAATTTTAAAGAAGGGCAAGAAAGAGGACCCTAGGAACTACAGGACTGTCATTTTCATTATTGTGCCTGGTGAAGTTATGGAAAAGATTATGCTAGGAGAAGATTATGCTATATTGAAAAACACCTGAAAGACAACATCGTCATTGCTCACAGCCATCTTGATTTCATGACAGGAAAGTCCTATTATTATCAAACATTTTTTCCTTTTATGACTCCCTTAAGTCCTTTGTGCAGTTTTGATCACCACACTATAAGAAATATATTAAACTTTTAGAGAGCATCCAGAGGAGGGCAATGAAGATGTTGAAGGGCATTGAGGGGAAGCTCTGTGTGGAGTGACTGAGGTCACTTGGTCTGTTCAGCCTGGAGGAGACTGAGGGGAGACTTCATTGCAGTTACAACTTCCTCATGAGAGGAAGAGGAGGGGCAGGCACTTATCTCTCCTCTCTGGTCATCAGTGACAGGACCCAAAGGAATGACCTGAAGTTGTGTCAGGTTTAGGTTTAGGCTGGATGTTCAGAAAAGGTTCTTCACCCAGAGGGTGGTTGGGCACTGGAACAGTCTCCCCAGGGAAGTGGTCACAGCACCAAGCCTGACAGAGTTCAAGAAGTTTGGACAATGTTCTTGGGCATATGGTGTGACTCCTGGAGATGGTGCTGTGTAGGAACAGTAGTAAGACTCAGTGATCCTTGTGAGTCCCTTCCAACTCATCATAATTCTGTGATTCTATGATTTTTTTTAAATAAAAATATATGCAGTGAGCACTTAGCTAAATATAGAACAATCAAATTTCCAATTTTCAGATTAGGCATACTGTATGTACTACTGAAGAATGAATCACCACTCTAGGGAGAGTTAGGGTTGGACTCAACAGTAAGATTTCACATTCACACCCATCCCACAAAAGAATGTAGTTGATTGCGAACTGCAAAGAACTGAAGAAAATAAATATAATGGTTTTGGTTTTGTGTGCAGATGAAGTTGGTAGATCATGCACAAAGAACAGTCGTGTCCCACAGGCCAGATGCCTCTGCAGCTTCTCAAAGACTGCTCTTCTATTATTTGCTGAAGAGCAAGTAAAACCAGAACTGTTTATACTTCCCAAACAACAGTTAGAGTTTCCTCCACAATTCTAAAAATCACACTTCTTTGGATAAGATTCTGCTAGTCTGGTATTCAATCTACCAATAATGGGCTTCACTAACCATATTACTGCCTTGGTACTTTAAAGCAAAATCTTAAAACAAATAAAATCCATCAATCCTGAAATCAAATATTACATTGTAAAGCCTGTGCAAACCAAGTTAACTTGCCCTTAACTACAAAAGCTCTGTTACTAGTTCTGGAAAATGTCAATCTGACCACCATGAAAAACATTCTATTTAGATCCCAGACTTAAGACCTGAAGAAAAAGTTTCAGTTTCAGTCACAACAGGAGAAGAAAAATCAGTGGGAACCTCTCTGCTTAAGAGGCATCTACTTCAAAAAGACAGAGACTAGGAGTGAGGAGTGGAGAAACGAAGACATACCATCTGTTTAAAAGCAATGATGTCTGCCTTGTTGTTAGTTCCAAACATTTCATTTTTAAGGTTTTAAGAAATATTCGTAACAAACAAAGGTTACATTTCAGAAACAATGGGATTGATTTGCAGCAACTTCAGCTGAACTTGTAGTCAATATTCAGTACCAATAAACTAAATTAGGTAGAGGATATGAGACTTTTTCTTCTGTTTCTGAATAAAATGTATGCAAAAATATTGTGTGTATATATAAATATTTCTCTATTTACTCACCCTGTTTTAATACAGATGTCCTGTGATCTGTTCTCATCAAAAAAGGAACTCATGCCCTAGGTATAAGCCTATGCCTTAAGCCATCCCATTTTTCAATTCCTTCTCTAATTTCAATGCCAAGATCTCATGTCAATACTGTCTGTAAATGGATTTAAGGAAGATGTTAATCATCTGTTCTTCCAAAGTGTCTCCTAAATATATCTCCTCTATTTCACGCACTTTTTGTAGCAGGAGAAAATTTAGCTGTTTCTCTGCTAGTCCTTATTAGTTACATTATTAAATATAATCCTGAAAGCAGAAGACCAGCCTTTGGGTTACATGCATATTCAGTCCTTGGTTTTTTGGTTTCATTGAGAATCATGTGGATCAAGAATGGTATAGGCTACTCGGATTTCTGAAAGGTGTTTTAGACTCCTAAAGTTTAAATCTAACTTCACATTCAAAGTGATGGGCTCTAAGGTAACCATTGCTGCTCAGGAAGCAGATCATGGGCTAGAGATACATATTACCAAGAAACTGCTAATCTGCTCAGTATCAATCAGAAAAGCAAAATTAACACTCAGTATAATCAGGAAAGGATAAAAAAGCCAGAGAACATAATATCTGTCCCAGATCATTAATTCAATTCCATCTTGACTGCTGAGTGCAGATGTGGATCTTTAAAAGTCAGAGAAGTTGACCAAGAATTTTCAAAGCTATGGACTGCTGTTTCCAAATGAGAAATGATAAACACAATACTCGAAAGAACAGGACTCTTAAGCCAGGGAGATGCCTGAGGGGGCTAATGACCAACTTGCATAAAATCAGAAGTCACATCAAGATAGAAAATTTTATATGGCTTTAAACAGAAAACGGGCAAGTTCATGAATGAGAAAGACCATAGAATGCTTCTAAATTCACAGAAACTACATCTAAGTCTGGAAGCTTTTGAGCTTTGAATGGCTGGAATCAGAATAAATGAATGAATGGGAAACAAAATACATGTGAGTCCTGTTCATACAGTCTTCCCTAAGCATTTTACTTTGGCCATTGTTGCGACGTCTATAGCTGGGCTAGATTGACCTTTGGTCTTGACCAGAACGGTTCTTTTTATATTCTAAAATTCCCACAGTCTTCTGAGCAGTCTGAGGGACTTGAATAGGGTAACTCACACACTAACATTTTCAGAGACAGAAATGTGTGTCTTTTCCATAAAACAAATGAAAAGAACGGTAGTGATCTGCAAATAAAAAAAAAAAAAGAAAAAAACCCCCCAAGTTTACTGTTAGGGGAGGTTCAATAAGGAAGGTAACAATGAAAGAATAAATTAAAGAATGGGAGGGAAAGATGATGAAAGAGCTTTTAGCTGGCCCATGGAACTGGTCTCGCAACTAATGAAAATCACAGCAACCTCCTTAAGATGGTTCAAATGTCATACTTGTATCATTCATGATTACACTCTATTCTATTAAACAGATAGATTTAGCCACAGATAAAATGTGAAAAAGGATGTTAGAAGCACCTGATATAGAGGGCAATTAAGTACTGTTAAATTTTTCCCAGAAATCAGAGAGCTGTATGCCATAATGCATACAAATAATACTAAACAGCAATCACATCTGTCTGCTTATGTATAACAAGGAACAGCAGGTACAGACCCAGTGCACCGATGCTACTGATAAGAGGAAAAAGTGCCCATTGTACTGACTGAGGCAGTATTAATTGCATTTTACTTAATAGCAGTTCTCTTCGATAGACTGAGTGCTACTAATCTTTCTGTTTTTAAAATAAAGACTATTTACTTTTAAAAGGGGTGTTCTATGTTTTCACAGAGAATGACAAAACACATTACTTGTTTTCCATGACTTCGTACAAACACTTTGATGTTTAAACTGCATGTGAACAGTTAATCCTCCTATACTGATGTGTTCTTCGTAATAGACGGTTTCACATTGTCTCAAAGGACAGATCTAAATCAAAATCAGACACATTTTATTTTTAGTCTCAAAGCTGCAATGCTTAATGCAAATAAATCAAAGCAGATTTGTATATAGTACTCCTGAAGTTTGCCTTTATAGTCGATACATTGAAAACACATAAACAAACCAGAAACCAAACTTCATTGACTTTCAAGTACAGTACTCCTTTCTTTTCTGAGGTAGGTAAAAACAAATGGCTATCTATATTGCACAGATATTTTTTTTAATGAGAGTTGATTTAAGTACCAGTTAGCTAATCCCCAAAGAACAACCATAAAAAGGTTAAATGCAACATCATTTTAACCGGCTGCAATGCCTATCAGCAGGCAGTTACAATTCAAATGAAAGACACAATGTTAGAGGTGACCTAAAATTACTTATTTTTAAATTACCTTAGTGTATTGAATACCTAAATAGCAAGAATAGGATGTACCTAGCATGTTTAAAAGTATCCTTTGGTTTCCCTGTTAAGATCTGTAAAACTATGCATGATCAGCTTCAATCTCCAGTTCTCCACTGATAAATCATACACTTTTCTTTAAATAAGGTGGTTCTGCTCAAGAGGCCTGAGGTGCTCTGCTGACTTTTATATGCCAGGTGAACTCCATGATAGCTGGGACATTCTGTGAATAGTACATCATATGTAGAGAGGGAACTTTCAGAGAAAACTGAAAAATGTACTTTGTATCTTCCTATTCCACGTATATTATGACTCCAATTATGCCACTGTTTTGATGATTTCAGCACATCAAGAAGTCAAATTGCCTATACAAAGGTAGGCAACACATGAAATTTTATCAATTACAATTTCAATGCCCAATTGGCTTTTTTTTTCTGTATTACATTGTTCCATGAGAGTTTTAACAAGTAAGAATTTTTTAACTAAAAAAAACACTAATGAAAAACAAATGACCTTAGCTAACAAAACACTACCGACGTCAAATTACTTGAACATTTAATTTAGATTCCAGATGTTTCTGCATGGGGTAGACCACATTTTAATTAAAAGAACTTCATGGATGCCTCCTTTCCTGTTTGCAATGACATGGACTGTCTTTTCTGTCATTCATAAGCACATGACATCTCTGTGCTAACTAGGGAAATTGTTAACATGGGAAAATATTAGGAAAGTATTTGATGAATTTGCAGTTGTTTGATGCATACTAGCAACTGGAAACATGGAGGAAACTTTCCTTTTGGCAAGCCAGCTTTCTGTGACTCATCACTCAGTGTTCCATGTACTCTGGGGGTCCATAGGACTAGTTTTTGACCATCTATTCCTAATCGTTTACTACTAAGATTTTGATCAGAGACATCCAGATATAATTCCTGGGAATTAAAATAAATACAACACAAGAAGTAGAGTGTGTGAAGCAATGCAATGTTACTGGTAACACATTCTCAAACGGTGTAAAGTCTTCCTTGTTGCTCATCTTTAACATTATGAAGCATTGCAATCTAAAAATCTTTACATGTAATTTAGGTTCAGGTTTTGTATGCTAACAGTATTTTATCAAACCTTCCAGAAAGCACTGCAAAAATTCAATTAACACAGCCTTCATGGAAAGGAGAAATATCATTCAGTTTTTCAGGTGAGAAAAATTAAAATACAAAGGGAAGTGATTTAAACAAGGATTCACAGCAAATCAGTGTCAGAGTAGGAAAAGAATTAGGAGTTTTCCTTATGGATTTCCCTATTTTAATAAAAAGCTGCACAATAATGAGAGAAAAGAAAATCTGTGGTGGCATCAGTAGGTGTAACTGATGCCTGTGCTCCTACGGTTAAAACTAGATCAAATATAAAGCATTTAAATCTAAAATGAAGGACCTAGCAGCACATCAGAAACACCTAGTCAATAGTCTGCTGTCAAACAAAATTTAACTTATTTTGTGATATATAAACCAAACAAGAAAAATAAAGAAAGCACCTATCTATGTCTTATCAAGTTACATTCTGAGGAAGAAATCCACATATTCCACAGACAAAAGGCCTACATAATTCATGTAAAAAGCAGCTGAGGGAGCTGGGGTTTTTTATCATGGAGAAAAAGGAGACTCAGGGGGGACCTTATCACTCTCTACAACTGACTGAAAGGAGGCTGTAGCCAGGTGGGGGTCGGTCTCTTTTCCCAGGCAAGTGACAGGACAAGAAATGATTTCAAGTTGCTCCAGGGAAGGTTCAAGTTGGACATTAGGAAGAATTTCTTCACTGAAAGGGCATTGGAATGGGCTGCCCAGGGAGGGGTGGAGTCATTATCACTAGCCCTGGAAGTGTTGAAGAAACCACTAGACGAGGCACTTGATGCTATAGTTTAGTTGACAACATGGTGTTCAGTCAAAGGTTGGACATGATGGTTTCAGAGGTCTTTTCCAACCTCAGTGGTTCTATGACTCTCTTATTTCTCATGAGAATCCTGTGGATGGAAGTCATAAGATCTCTCTTTAAAATTACATTTCATACATATACGTACTATGTTAAAAAAAACTGAGAACGCTGTATACTACTACTCCTAGTTCAACTGAAATAAATAACGTTAGATAACTTAAGTGTTTTGCAATAAGAACTTTTCCTGAGATTTTTACTTTCTCTAATTAAAAACGGAAGGATTTTGGTATGTAAACTTCGGAAAAAACGTTCAATATTTGCAACACGTGGAACACATTTTCATAATTTTGAAAGGAGCTTAGGAAGAGCACGTAGGGGTTCCACTAGGAGCATTGCCAGCAAGTAAAGTGAGGTGATCCCTCTCCTCTAGGCAGCCCACATTTGGAGTGCTGGGTCCAGTTCGAGGCTCTCCTGTACAAAAGAGACATACAAGAGCCAGTCCAGCAAAAGACAATAAATTTTTTAAGGGACTGAGGCATCTCTCCTGTGAGGAAAAGCTAAGAAAGCTGGGATTGTTTAGTGTGGAGAAAAGAAGGCTCTGGGAGGTCTTATTAATGTGCACAAGTAACTGAAGGGAAGGTGTAAAGAAGAGGGAGTCAGCCTCTTTTCAGTGCTGCCCCACAAACTAAAACACAGGAGGTTCCATCTAAACACAGGAAATGCTTTTTCATCTGAGGGCTAGAAAACTAGATGTGATTTTTAATTAGAACAAAAACCTGAAAGAACAAGCGTAGTAGGGGGCAGAGGATGGACGAGTAGCAGGGTATTTAAGAAGAAAAATGAATACATAGGGTGAGAATTCAACATCAAGGAAGAAGGGAAGAGTAAGCTGAGCATTAGGAGGAAAGAAATAGTGGGCTGCCAGCACCCTCAGGAAGCAGAAGTTACTTGGTGGTAATGAGCAGAGGAAAGACTCTGGGAAGCCCAACAAAGGGAAGTGACGCACTGGCTTGCTGATGAAAGGAAAGGAAAGGGTGAGGCAGGCAGGACAGAGGATCTCAAACTGCTCCTGGTCATTTTTATAAGATCAAAGAATGGCTGTGTTCTGGGAGGACCAGAAAGCGTTTGATGTAATGGTAGTTTTAGCAAGACACCACAGAATCAAAGCAAGAGGAAAAGAAAGTATTAACCCTTTGATTCAGTATTTCCTCAACATTCATACAAGCAAAGTACGAAAATCATGAAATAATCTCAAGAGCTAACAGCAAGACATACTTATTGATGGATGGCACAACGAGTGAGACAGAGAGGGAGAACAACCACATAAAAATGGATGGTGTCAGGCAGTCACATAAACTCCCTGCAAAATGCATTTGGTACTGTTATTCTTCCAATTCTTCTTTTAAATTGGATGATAAACCAGAAAACTGATGCAAACTTGAACCTATTTCTACAGGAGAATAATCTAATAGCTTTTACATTGCTAGAGTGGATGCAGACAGAAATTTGTTTTACTGGTATTCAAAACCTCCCTTTCTTGAACATAAAAATGCATTACAACAAAATGCATAAATATTCATAGTGAACAGAAAATTCATATTGAATAACAATTCTGCTGAATACTTACAGCATTACTGGAGTTAACCTAGATTTATGGACATTGTAACAACAAGTTGAATTGTGTCCAAAAAAGTCTGATACAAGTATTCTAAGAAAGTGATAACCTCACTTCTGGGTTCTCTACTGAAAGCAACAAGCTGTTTTATTGATCAAAGGATATAAAATGCATATGTTCACTGGAATAACTTCAGGGTGTGGTTGATTTCAAATTAAATGTTGCAATCTTCTATGTCAGACTAACACTAGTAAGGCAGAGGAACATGACTTGCAGCTTATGCTCACAAAGAACAGTACGTAGTTTATAGAAACCCAATAAAATCCCAAGCACAACATAATAGCAGTGCGCACCTACCAAATGCATCCTGGTGTCTTTATGAGAAATAAATACACTTTCCATTGTAGCCTCATCTGAGAACATAATGCAGATTTTTCCCCAAAAAATCGTACACCTTTCTCTATAAATAATACAGTGCCAAATCTTGCATGTAATAACTAAAGTATACTCAAGAATATAATTTTATTTAAAGACAGATCATATTCAGTCTCTCAAAATGTCAGACTAAATAACTGATTATTAAAGTAATTAGGATATTTACTTGTTAATAGCGATGAAATAATTAAATTTACTTTAATTAACAGCATTAAACCAAACAAAAAAGCCAAGCAAAACACATAATCTCTAGATAATCAAAACCTCAGGTTAGCCTATACTTGTTACTCCTCTGGCGCTTCTCAAGAGTTGAAGGATTATTCCAGAAACCATCTAGTTTCTTCAGCTCCTTTTATATTTACTAGTGAGTTTGTCTAACAAACCTTGCTCTTCCTTACCTTCCAGCTTCTGCTTCTGACCTGCATAACTTGCTGGAACAAGAAGTAGTGTACCTATCTATTGAATCATATGGCAAAATTGATCTGATTGAAAAAAAGAGCCAAAATATCCAAAAGCTTCTTCTAAATTGGTACTACTTGTTCTCAGGCTCCTTAAGGGAATGATCAGATAAGGTATAGTATCTTGAAGGAAGTTCATAGTAACAGCACTTTCCTCTGGAAACAGGAGCTGGCTAAAGAAATAGAAGACCCAGTAGACAGAAGATGGAGCTTCCAGCTCAAACAGACTGCTGAGAGGAGAAGGAGCTGACAGGGCTCAGAGAGAAGCAAGGGACCTCCTTGATTGCAGCAACTCACAAAATCACTGAGATAGATTAAGCTAGGCCTGGAAGGTTAATTCACCCAGAGCTCTGAATGGAATCTGAAAGGTTCATGTTACATTTCTTTCCCAACATTATTACCTAAGTTGGCAATTCATCACATGGCCACTACAACAATTTTACTGGAGTTAGAAATAAATAGATTATAGAGAAAGGGAGAACAGTGGGATAGTATGATAAATAGGTTATCATTTTCTTCTATCTGAACAATAAATTACAAATCTTCCTTTTTAAAGTAAGACATTGGAAGTATAAAAAGGAAGAAATCTCCAGAAAAAAATAAAAAGAAACATTTGTCACAAAACATGGTCCGAATTTACAGGACATTGGGGCATTTGCAAGCAACTATTCTCTGCCCGTGTCAAAATAACTCTGGGAGCAGAAAGGACAAGGAATTTGCAGGCAGTTTAACTCATGGTTTGTGAGAAATAGATGGCAATGGATACATGCCTGACTGGCTGTCATGTAAGCAAACCACGAATAAGAGAAGATCCTGAACAGAATTAATGTCCTGTCAACACCTGACAGTCACACAGCACCATGTGAAGTGCCAGAACACTGAATGTCAGAATTAGCTTCCTGCTTCCACAAGGCAGGTGTTGCAGAACAGCACTCTGATTTCCAAAGGGCCTTTCATGGCTGAATGAAAGAATTTTTAACAGATTGAATAAATTTAAAAAATATTTTTGAAATCAGAAACTGTTTTCAGAGATGCAGAGACTATCAAAAAGGATAAAATAATAATTTGCACAAATAAAATTTAGAAGTTAATACTTGTGGCATTGATATTGTCTCAGTAGTGGTTTCTTCAGATGAAATTTTCTGGATTTCCCATGAAAAGAAACTATGGGCCTGATACAATTTGTAAAGTCTTACAGGACATTGCTACACGAAGGGAAAGAAGAATGGTTCAGAAATTATAGGGCAAGCTGAAACTCATTCCAGCTATTCCACCTGATGGACCTACTACCTCGGGACATCTGGAAAATGCATTCACGGCAGGTACAAGCATAAAGTTTTGCTCTTCCAACTCAATATCATATTAAATTATATTAATTAGTGGTTAAAATTACGTTCCTTTACTCTATTAGTTGCAGTATTGATATGGGCAGATAAACTGATTCTGTCCTGCACCTCCCAGAGCAAACAAATAAGCACACAGAGTAGTCCCTGAAATAAACAGATCTATCACACAGACCTCAACCATTAGAAATATTAGAAAAATAACATCTTTTGTATGGATAAAATTTACAACATTTCTCTTTGCAGGGATGGGATGAGGACTGACCTGTACAGAAAAATGACAACACTGAAATACACTGTATTTCATATAATGAGTACACAAATACTGTAGTAAAAATCTATAGAGAGAGCAGCAGTGCAAAATTATCACATCTTCTCTTAAAAGTAAAATGACATTTAAAAACCCTGAGCTGCAACCTTCTAAAAAAAATATAAAACCATATTTTCATAATTTAGACAAGTTATCAGCAAAGTAATTTGGATTGGTTTGGAAATTAATTTAAGAAACTTACCATTTCTAAGGCCATAATACGTTCCTAAAAGCAAAATACAAGATGCCATTAAAAAGCAAAGAATATAAACAAGTGTAAGCCAAAAAATGATGAATAGGTCTAATTTTGGGGTTTTGGTGGTCTCATATATACAGTTTTTTGTAAAAAACTCACTGAGTAGGAACAGTTGTACTTAATTGGATGTCTTTATCATAATATCCCACTTGGAAATCTGCCCCAAAAATAAGAAACCACCCAGAAACAAGGTGAGAAAGGATTAAAAAAAAAGTACTCCACAATATATTTTTTTCAGTTAGTGCATTAGGTTTTCAATATTTCTGATTTTACTCTTACATCTCTCAAAGGATGATTTCTTTTTTTGATCATCTCTGACTGTAAATCTAGCATGTTTTGGAATTCATGTAATCTTAGCATCAAGCTTAGTTTTCTTTTACGCATTTCCTTAGAAAACTAAAAAGTAAATTCTATATCATTATTCTTTAATCCAGAAATAGCTCTGAATAATGTTTTATTAATAACAGGATGACATTAGTCAAACAAATAAAACAAACTTGTGCCAGTTTTAATCCAGCACAAAATAGAGAATCCAGAATTAGCTAATTTACTGTATATATTTTAACATTCCTTTCCCATTGCAAAGTATTTTTAAGAAAAATATGAAGTTAGTAAAATCAAGATAGTGTGCTCTGGTACTATATCCTGATTAGGTATGGTATTTTAAGTAATTTGACAAAACATATATTCAAGTGTTTAGATGAGTCCACATTTAGAGTACATGACCATTAATACATTACAGGAACTCTTACCTTACTCAAATATTACTCATTTTTTTCCTCAGGCAAGGCAGTGTATCACATGCTAAAGTCTTTACTCTTTCTTAGAAGCAGGTCTGAGATACAGACTATTTCCATACATCAGAACAAACTTATGACAAAAAGCACTATACTCAGAAAATACTCAGAAATTTTTATTCTGAGATGTTTATTCACCCACAAAATTGCAGTGGCAAACACTCATATTTATTTAAAGATTCTGCAACAATCATACTCATTACCATAAAAAAAGACTGTATTTACAGATCTCATAAATTTCTGGTGAGAATGAACAGCAATTCAGATATAAATTTTTTCAGTTAAAGAGGACGACTTTGGAAAAAAGGGTCTTGGAGTAAGTGAGGATGGTTCCAATGACAGAATGACTCATGTGCTAAATAAAGTGCATATAGTTGCCAAATTCTAAAAATATAATAAAATCTTAAAATCTCAGCAGCTAGTTTTCTGAAGGCTAGAATCTAATATATTAGAAAATTTAAAATGGATAATTTATACACTACTTGTCTGTGAAAGCATAGACATCTGAAGGGAGAAAAAACTGCTGTCAAGCATTTGAATATGAGAACAGCAGCCACTGCACTGCAATTCACACACTTAACCAGAACTGCCAGTTAGGAAAAGGAATAAAGCAATTTAATCAGGAACATGACAATCAGGCAGGCACATATAGACATGCAAGACACTACTATGATGCAACTTCCTGCAGTCTAAAATTACTCCTCATTCAATCAGAAGTAATATCATTAGAACAATTTGTCAACCATGAAGCTTCACATGAAAGCAGATGCAGAATTGCTTCACATGAAAGATCTTTTTACATTGATGTAACGAGATATGCACCTGTGTAAACTGCTTGCGCAGACAAGCTCTCAGCCTTGTTGAACTTGAGCTGCCAGAAAGCCAGGCCAAGATTTTTGTTTGAACAGGAAACAGCTGGATTGGCGTGCTGTGTAACTTTTGGGTCTTGCAACTTGTCTCTTCTTACTGGATCAAACTGTTTGTACACTAACTTCTTTGATACCTCTAGCCCTCAAAAAGCCTTCTATTTATTGGATGAGAGGAGAAGGCTTAACTTCAAACAAACTTCTATGGTCAAAGCTCAGTTCAATACATAATGTCATGTTCCTTATCTTCATCAATTCCCTCACAAATGTCCTGCTTTCAGTACACTTACAGAATGCTAAGTCATTGATCACTGATACTCTTCATATTGTATGTAAACTTCTTTTATATTCATATTGGATATTGTTTGCAGCAACTTGTTGTTAAAATTTTCTTTTTTTCTTTCTGTATTCTGAAGAGTACACACATTACCCTCCCTCATAGCCTCCTCAGCCTCACAATTCAGACATTCCAGCCTGGTTTTGCTTTCTTAGCCATTTCAATTTGAAAGGAGTATGTTTTCTTTGACTGCAATGCTTAAATACTGTTCCAAAGCTGAGCTTAATGTAAATCTGACTTTTTAAGCGCAAATTTAAAGTGCTTAGCACAAACAGCATTACTGCTAGATGACATACAATAGGGATTTATAATATTGTATCAGGTCCTAGCAAATACTTACTGGTCCATTCTTCCTCAGAAAGGTGACTATGAAGATTTAGTGCTCCAGAGGCTTTAAATACTTACTTAGAATACTTGACTTTCAGTTTACTTTCAATTTTATTCAGTTTTACAAAAAGTAAGTAACACTACCCAGAGAATCGAACCCAACCAGTGAAAAAACTCAGCAGTGAGTATTTACTAGTTATGGGATCTGTATTTGTCTGCATATATTTCCAAATCTGAATTTAGGCTATAAGGCAGTTCAGAAAATCACAATGCTGTAATACAATATGGTAGTTTCAAGAAATTTAACAAAAATGTATCTAGTTAATTGAGCAGAAAATATACCTGGAGAGCTCCCATTTCTTCCTCTCTTCTGTGTGTCTTCTCTAGTAGCTCTGCAAAATGAAAAATGGAACTTGTAAATTCAACGTCCTGTCTCACAGCCTGACAGAAAAAGTATTGTGTACAACACTCACGGAGGTTTTTATTTTACAGATTTCACAACACCCCCTTTCAGCTGATTAAATAATAGATGAAATTTATCAGTCATATGATTGTTTCCAAGCTTGGGCTGTTGAGGTGACTAAAAAACAGCCTCAAGAACACAGAAAACCAGTTTGACTGGGGGGAAAAAAAGCTTTAAGACTTACAGATAAACTTTTCTATACTGGAATAAATCTTCTGGTATATTTTTAGAATTGAATGAAAAAAATCAAAGAGATTCTCTCTAAAAGTTGACTAAAATTGATTGTCAAAACTATGCAATTATATATGAAAAGTTACTGCAGAATACTGCAGACTATTTTGACTGACAATAATTATCTCCTCTCACTAAAATGGAACAATTTTGCTAAGGAAAATAATTCACCGTGACAAAATATTAGAAAAGTTTCTTATAGTCTTTACAAGATAAAATCCTAGTATCTTGTATTGCCACGTGTGACAATTATAGACATTTGCACATATATGCACATATGTAATATTTCACATTAGAAATGAATTTGGTTGGAATTTTGTAGCTTATATCATGTGTTCCTTTTCCCTTTTATTTCATCCACATAGTTTTATGATTAAAATCATGGTTTAGATGAATTGCAACATATTTAGAATACTGGGAAACCTTTAAGTTATAACCTCATAAAGAGCAGGAAAAACAAAAAAAAAATGCTGCAGGCTTATTGCTATTTTAACCATCAGAAGTTCACTCATGAGCTTTGCATGAGAAGAGCATAGCTTTATCCAAGCCAGAGACTGACTCTAAATCCAGATATGCTCCAGTTTGCTGGCAATTAGGAGAGTTATGAGATTATGAAACTGCCTTGACAACATCAGAGGACAGAATTCTGACTGTCAATTCCCTCAGCATCCAAGTACAGAACAGCTAACTGAAAGTACCTGTGTACCTGTATTTCTTCCTTAAGAGATTAAGTTTATTGATACTTACATAATCATAAAGATAAGCTTCAATGATTTACAATAGTAACTACATAAAATATTCTACTGACATCAATTTGTCATTTTTCCTTTATATCTCTAGTCTTTCTTTCCTCCTTCTCTTATTATGAAACCTCTGTATGAGCACCCCAACTTTCTTTTTTCATAGCTTATTATTTCTGATTACATATGGATTGAGACTTATTTCCAAGCACCAGTCCTTTAAAAGAGCTATAGATAATATGTAAAAAATTTTAGTTAATTCTTTCACAAGTTGAGAGATTGACTTGCTATTCTTTCTTCTTAGCTACTATGCCACTTTTTCCAAATCCTTTCTTAAGATTAGTTAAATTACCATTTCTTCACTTTGTTTTGGTGCATTTATGTTTTTCTGGATTATTCTTTGGTATGCTTTTCAGTCTAGTGATCCAACTGCCACATAAATTACTGTAGACAAGTGCACTACCATCAACATTAGTGCAAGAATTTTGGATTGAAAAGTAGTTGTCCTGTAAGTTTTCTCTGGGTATATTCCAGTATTATATGTAAGTTGATAAAAATTTGTATTGTAATACTAAGTTTAAAAAAAAAATTAGGAGCAAGTAATAAGTCTATGAGAAAAGGGTGGGAACTGAAAAATTTATCCCCATGTTCCTTCTGACCAAAACCCCTCAATTATTATACTTGACTTGGCTTTACTTTCATTCTATATGTAGTAATTAAAGATTTTATTGTACAGACACGATTGTCCTAAGTGAAAAGGTTGCTATTACAAGGTGCCTTTTAAACATCTTCTACAAATGTAAAATAAGTTGAACTGATTCCTGCTAACAGTATCTAGATTTGAAAACCCTGCATCTCAAATTAGGGTTATCTAGAATCTATTTACTTTATTCTACCCCTGCCTAAATCAGTTGTCCTGCAGGACACTTCACAAAACCCTCTCCCTGGAAGGGCAGGTAGGTGTTGAAGTGGTGTTAACTGACAACATATACACCTGTGCAGAGTCATCCTTTATGAAAATATATTTAAAAATCAAGTTCTGCATTTCAACTTTTGATTCCATTTAGTATTCCATGTAAAATAATGGCATGTTTTCTCCAAAGCTGAAGTAAAAAAAAAAAAAAAAAAAAGCAATATAAATTAAATAGTTATATAAAAGGTCATATATAGCATGTTCTATCATTCCTCTGGACATCATTTACCATGACAGAATAACTTTGCTTACTAGATCTGAAAAGCTCTGTTGCTTTATTTTATCATTTGTACAACCCTTCCCATATTTAAGTTGTGTAAACTTAAATATGCTTTATGTCCTGTGCCAGAAAATAATGTTGCAATAAAGTTAAGACAGAGAATGCATTGTGTCTGCAACAGAGCAAAGATGGTCACTAGTGAAGGCTCCTTTCATCCATCCTATCAACAGCCTCTGAGTTTCTCTGATTAAAATTTTGTCCATAAATGAAGTTGCACAGTGGTATGGGTTGGTACAACAATCCTACTATCATCTTCTTTCATGGCCTAATGTAACCACAGGGTACTTGGGGATTTTTCAAAGCAATACATCATTATTCTCACAGTGCACAGAACACATCAATTTATAAATTTACTAGAAGAAATAGCATTATTGAAAAAGGCACCTTTAGGCATTGATGGCTCTTCTCAAAAGGTGAATAATACATGGAAAACGACAACAAGAGAAATGAGTTGGAGAAATAAACATATTCCCTTCTTATGTCTAGCTAAATATGAAGCTTGCAATCCAATAAGGAACTATAAGCTAAAACTATTAAAAAAATCAGATATATTGCAGATGTTTAAAACCACTCAAAATCAACAGCCAGCTCAAGATATCGTCTGCAAAATTAGGGACCATACACTTGTGCAGTTATACAAAAACAATTTATTTACAGTGCTTAAATCCCAAATCATGTAAAGATTGTATCTCACTGAGCTATGCATCAGTGTAAACACCAAGTGAGTGTCCTTGAAGTTACACTACAGTGACTTAGATTTGACTAATCAAACTTACAGGAAAAATATAGGTTAAGATTTAAAACATTCTGTCAGAATTATTATCTCTTGCAGTTTGCCTGACACTGAACCACCACAGTATGTTGCAAAACACTTCAAATACTAAGCTGAAGATGAAGATTATATATTTTATTATACCGCAAAGACAAGTGAGAAAAAAAGGGTTATTTGAACAGATTTTTGACACATCCACCCCCCCAGTTGTAATTTTTACTGCTGGTGAAAAGTATCAGAAAACAGATTTAGAAGCAGATATTAACTGATTGAAATGAGTAAAACGCAAAAGTACTATCTTATTTATCGTAGCTGATTAATGCCAATAACTAACTGGAACGTCAAAACTCCTTCATGAACTAAAACATTCAACTCCTTTATCTCTATGCTGGGTGTAACAAAGGTAGGAAACAGACATTGACTTTATATTAACTGGAGCATCAATTTCTTGATTTCAGACACCGCATGACCTCCCATTTCAGAAACAGAAGAGAAAAATCTACAAATTGGACCAATACCACATTTTTATGTTTACCTTGTTCTAGCCAAGGAGAATGCAAAAATACAGACATGCATACAGAATCTATTCTTATAGCCATAGATATCTATTCATACAGTGAAAAAATCCTAAAATGTGATTCAGAATACTCTGAAGCTGATGTTCATACAACAATTCAGTTTTGTATTCATAGGTAATATGCTGTAAACTATCCTAGATATCTTCAAGCTGCTGGTAGATCTGACTGAGTACTCCCACTGCTCTGAAGCAGTTGCAGATCACAAAGGAAAACACAGAACAACTCACATAGTACAAAAAATACAGCTACTATGTGGCCTTAAAGCAAGAAATCCAGGTTATTACCAGAAAAGAATGGCAGCTTGGGAAAAAAAGTCAGCATAATTTTTGTATCATCAAGCTAAGAAAAGCTCTTCTCCAAAACACAAGTCAGAGTTATATATTAGTAAAACTATTTTGAATTTCCCAAGGTTTGTAATCCTAGACATTGAAGTGTTAAGTTACATAAGTGTATACCAAACTCTCGAGAAATCACTTAAGACACCCTGATCATATTACCTTTAAATTTGCTTTGATCAAAAATTATAAGGCCATTTTATTTCAAGTATTTACCATCATTCTTACTTCAAATACACATCCTACAGCTTTCAGTCATCATTTGGATATGTTTCTCAGAAAACTGCTGAACAGATACTGCAACTGCAGATGCACAAGGCAGCCAAGCAGGTCTCCATTAAGTATGAAGGAATTTTCAAGCAGCTGAATAAATCATTTTCTCTCAGCTAGAAGTTATTTATCTTGTTCAATCCACACAGCCAAGTTTAATCATTTACTATACCACTTACAAGTTCTTCCCTTCACACAATGAATCTGGCATGAAGGCCCTATTTTCGGGGTGAATCAAGATGTTTCTAGCTGAACCTGTGTAACCAAAGTCTTTCACAAGACATAGATATATATACATACATATATATATATACACATACACACACACACACACACACATATATATATATATATATATTCATGGCCAGTAGAGGCAGAACAACTGCAGTTTTGCCCTGTACCTGTGTTAGGCTGTAATGAATGTCTGCACAGTTCTGTCACAACTGTTTCAGTCCAGAAACACTCAATACTAAAAGGATGTTTCAGTGAGGCTGAACCTTCCTATTGTCAGGCCAGACACCACAAATCACCCTGACACTAAAACAACTGAGATGTAAAACAGTATTGGCATGTGCTTCACACTATTTTAATTGAAACAGTACTTGCCACACATGCAAGCCAAGGCAATTTCTACATAACCATATTATCATCTTAAAAGAGTTTTAGAGAAACGGGTATTTCTTTGAATATTAATTTTTGCTAGTGTGGAACAAGGTCCATAAATTATTTGTATTTCAGAATGTGTTTATGCAATCCCAAGCAGGAGTAAAAAAAGTAAGTCTCAAGTGATTTTTAGTACTGATTAGAACTCTTCTAGTTCATTAGCAAACTGTTATATTAACAGTGAGCACATCCCACTATCTTTAAAGATTTTAGTTCAGTTTCCACCACTGCAAGCAACACAATAATCATGATCACCAAGACCAAAACAGCCATTTATCCATATCTAAATCAATAGTTTTCTCATCCGCATTTTAAAAGAGCTCTAGACTTAAAAGAATACCAGTTTTAAAAAGGGAGTCCCTTTTGCAATGTTCCTTGCCTTTCAGCTCCCAACAATTTAATAGCTGCTGTAGTTGCTAGCAAGTAATGGTCAAGATTTCAAAAGAATATACTTTACACAAAACTTGAACATTTTCAAAATTAATTCATTCTTTTGGTAACTTTTAGGTATATACTTGTATTTTTACTGTGTAAATTCAAAGCAGATTCTTCAACCTACAGTGATGCATTTGCTTACCTTAACCTGAAGCAGCACCCCTCATCACCACAGAAGAAATAAAAGAAAGGTGTCAGAAGCTAATAGAGAAGGAAACAATTCACTGTTCAGATTCCATAAGAGACTTACTACTATATAGGAAACAGAACATACTGTTTTCTTTTTATTCCCTGAGGCTTAGGCAGATAAGATATTCTGTAGCAAAGCTTTTAAACACTCACATCTCCAGTCTGGCCTGGTCTATATTTCCTTATTTGCAAAGAAGCTAATTACTTTTGGGGGGAAAAAAAGGATAGCTTATAGAAGGGAAATGTAATTATTTAGGGGGGCTGTGAGGGACAACAAAGAAGTGCAATTTAATATTCTCAGAGAATTTCTATTCAAGTTATGGCTTTTAGAAGACTTCTAGGAATGAGTGATACATGACTCAGGCCTAAAATTGTGCAGTCTTACTTCAGATAAAAAGCATGAGCAAAGGATAAAAAAGGTATTATTTACTCTAATGGCAGCTTCCAGAAATAAGCATCTGAGAGAACACCTAAGCATCTGAGAGAAACAGGACTACATCTGGACCACCCATGACCTAGCTGGCCACCATAAACTTGACCGTTTCCTAAAAAGTTTTTAGAAATATGTTAACGGCAAAAAGCAGTGCACAAATATCATCAATCTCTTACTGGATGTGTCCCTCACAAACAGGGAGACAAGACAGAGGTGTTATATGGTTTCTGTACCTGTCTTCAACACAAGTGATGAGCTGGGGTCCCAGCACTCTGAGCAGGAGAACCATGGCTGTGAGACCAATAAAACCCCCAGCCAATCCCAAATTTGTGTGGGATTGTTGTTCCTGGGTCTCTTGAAGTCTACAGGGCCTGATAGGATACTTTCAAGAATAAAGAGCAGGCTCATGTCTTTGAGGAGCCTCTCCCAATGGTTTTTGAGTAGTCTTGGGAATCTAAAGAGGTCTCAGTTGACTGAAGTTGGCAAACGTTACCCCAATTTTCAAGGAGGGCAAAAGGATGACCACAGCACCCATGGAAAGCAATCTGGGGGTCCTGGTTGATAGAAAGCTGAACATGAGTCAGGAGTGGCCTGGCAGTCAGGAGGGCCAACTGTGTCCTGAGGGGCATCAGGCACAGCATCATCAGCTGGGCAAGAGGGGATTGTCCTGCTCCACTCGCTATTGGGGCAGCCTCACCCTGGCTCCTGTGTGCAGTCTTGGGCACCACAATATAAAAAAGACAGGAGGGCTACAAAGTGGGTGAAGTGCCTTGAGGGGAAGCCACATGAGGAATGGCTGATGTCACTTGGTTTGTTCAGACTGGAGAAGTGGAGATTGAGGGGAGATCTCATTGCAATCACAATTTCCTCCTGAGGGGAAGAGAAAGCACAGGTACTGATCTATTCTCTGTGGTGACAGCAACAGGACCTGAGGGAATGGCTTGAAATTGTGTCAGGGGAGGTTGAGGTTGAATATTAGTCCAAATAGTCCAAAATTCTCCTCATCAGTTTTATAACCCCTCTGTACCTGTCATTATCTGAACTATTACAGTGTCTGCCTTACAGTGAATTCAAAAGTTCAAGAGTGGATACACATATAGATGTTCAAATACACAGCTTAAGTACACAAGATACTTGGCCAAAATGCTGTAACCTCTTCTACAGTCCAAATATGATTGCATTGGAAAAGTTTGTCTGAATATGAGATTAAATATATTCAAAAAACTAAACTTAAAGGTTACCAATCAAAAAATTATAGGTCCCAGTGTGCTGCTTTTTAAGCGGCCTTTATCAAAAGAATGAGACTTTTTTTTTTTTTCCCCCAAAGCTAACGTGAGATCTTTTAGTTCTATTCCTGGCTCCCCTCTATTCCTGGGAAATTTTCTGTGCTTAATTTCAACATGGCTAAAGAAAATATTTCTCTATCTTCTGACGTGAAACTCAAACAAAGTACACTGAAATCCACGCAAAATATTCCTATGAACTTCCTTATGAATACAAAAGGTGACAACAGCCCAAAACTTCATGAAGTCTTAGCAACTGCCTAAGGTATGAGCTGGGAGAGAGATTATGTCTATTATATTTGTTTAGGACCATACTGATTCCCAATTGAAACTACTGTAGGGGGAGTATGAAAGAGGGTTGTGAAAATAGATGCACTTAACACATCTTGAAGCAAAGCTATAAGCATTCTGTTGTTTTCCTTTCAAGGACACTTATGTACCAGCAGATATGCTGTAGAGGATTCCAAAAGCTCCTGAGGGACCTTAGGGTTTCTAGTTAAAAGAAAAAAATCACTAAAGAACAACTTCCCAAAACAAGCATCACTTCTTAGATGCCTTAGTAAGTTCCAGTAAGTTTCATTAAGAAACAGTTAGTGACACAGAAAAATAAGAAAGCTAACCTTGAAGTCTCATTCTGATTCAAAGATGGTTTAATTATGAAAATGTGATCAAGGCACAGGTCTTCTAGCTCTGTGGGGTTCAAATTACAAAAGTGCATATATTTACTTATTTACTTAAGTTGTGTATTTATATGTATTTATTGTCAATAAATAAGTAATTTTTTTTTTACTGATCAGACATGCAATCAAAATTTGGAGACTGTGCTCCAGTATTTAGAAACTTGGAACAATCTCACTTATGAAGTAAGCAGACTATGGCAAGTTAGCATTCAGAATTTGATTTTTGATTTTTTTTCAATAAAAGCATTTAGTTTTTATAAAGCTAAAATGTATTCTAGCCTCTTAATCCAAAATTCTCCTTCATATGTGAAGCAGCATACATTGTAAAAGACAGAATTGAGCAGAAAAAAAGCAAAGTTCAAGTAAGAACAAGGTCTAATGAGAAGGCTGTCTATGGGAAGAGAAACTGTGGGAAGAATGAGGAAAAGAAGAAGGGACTAGAACTATTTACAGCAAAGGGACAGAACAAGAATGTGTGGCTTATTATTCAAAGAGAGGCTCTCCTATAAGCAGCGGATCATATCTGGAGACCTTACTGTAGCTTTTGAGCCACGAGTGATTGGTATCAACTAATCTTGAAGTGCCAAACACATCTTTGTACATACAAGAGGAACAGTCTGTATGTTAATACAAATCTTTACTAAGATTTTTTTTATCTAGAATTATGAGTGTCATCTCTAAACAGCTGCCAACTATCACAAATTCAGAGGTGGTAACCCAGGTATTGCTTGTTCTCTGAAGTAGGTTCAAATAAGCAAGCTGAATTGCAGCCAGAATAGAATCAAGGGTCTCTTCTAGACTATAGAGGGATGCCACATCAGAATTCACACACAGGGATAGCAATAAGCTATTAACTCACAGCGAGTCAACTGCAGAGCTATAGAAAACCTTCTGTTTGCATTATTTGCTCAACTGTTCTCTACAGAGAAGTAAAAGCATATAAAAAGCATATAAATCAGGCCACTGGAATTCCAGTTTTAGGCAGACTCATTAACCAATCAACTTGTCTCAGTCTTCAGCAGTCACTTTTCATTGCCAGGAATACTTAATCTATATGAGTGTCCTTGCACTACAATCTGCTTCACTGCTGTAGAATGATACCACCATAGCTTTTCTTATCAAAGCCTTTACTAAACCATGATTCTACTGACAGAAAAAAAAAAAAACCACTGCAGGCTAGGATTTTCTTTATGCCTCTATTTAACAATTTCTTTAAATATTTCTTTAAATACACATATTTCACACTAAATTATTAGTTTAGACAGAAATAAGAACTTTCTTGTATGAAAACAAAAACTACAGATATCAAGAATGGTACAACCAAAAAAAAAACCCAAAAACCCAAACATGAACAAAATCATGGAAAATCAATCCAGTAAAGCAAAGAGTTTATCTGAAAGGCATGGCTTCTGCCATGAAAATTAAAATGGGACACACCAAATACCAAATATGCAGTTGGCAATTTTTTCCACATTATTTTTAATTACTGCTTTGGATAGCTGGATTGAAAATGGTTTGGGAGTTTCAGGATGTTGACATTTTCTGATTACAAATTATCTAGTTATAAAAACTACAACCACAAATCTGCTCCAACCAGAAGGTTGCTATGAAAATTAAAATATGTCATACAGGTGTTGGTTGAATCTATGCTCAAATTAATGATTTTAAATGATATTAAAACAACCCTAATAATTGCAAGTTACCCTCATCTTGTAACATCCTTTTTGTCAATATCATGGGGTTTTTTCCATTTAACATGCTTAAGGGTAAAAAAAGTATAAGAATACAGCAGGAAAAGCCAGCATTGTTATTGTCTATGCTCTTCTCTTATATGAGCTAAGGAACATTTTCCTTAAAAGTGCACTTTAAACACAAAATCCAAACCTCAAACAATAACAATGGTAAAATCCCTCTAGTCATTATAGATTCTGGATTGTGCCTTTTATTTGCAGACAAAAAAGCAAGGTTTTTTTCAGTGCAAAACAAACTTTCCTCATAGCAAAAATTTTAGTACCATTAAATGTACTAATAAAATATTAATTTAATTTCAGTAACCGAGAAAGTATTTTCAAATTTCATATTGCTTATTATCAAAGACACATATGCCAAAGAGAATTCATTAACACATGTACACATGGTATTTGAACAGTTAAACACTAGATTTAGAGTATGCTGCTATGCTTTTCTTTTGGCTACTATTTACTGAAACATCTATCAAAAGACTCCCACTCTTCTTTCAGACTATCATTAGGGTGGCATGACTCAACAATAATACAAGTCTCTTTTCAGTTGTAACTATGCAGAATTTCCTATGAGGAAAAAATAAAATTCAAAACTCTAAAAATAAAGATAATCGATGAAATAATTGAGATTTACTGAATTTAGAAATAACTGACACTAGAAACCCAAGGAAAAAAGTCATAATGACATTCTGAATTTCTGCTACTAAGCATTGTGTGATGATTATCAATGTTTCTAAGGCCTTAAATGCCAAGTACTTGATTCTGCTTCTAGCTGAAACTGTTATCATATGTATAGGTATTGATTACTCATGCAGCAGTAGCATAGCCAACCAGTGCTGGAATGGAGGAAATAATGCTCCTACTAGAAATAAATCTCAATAACAGACTCAAAAAAACATCTAACATACAATGGAGAATAAACACTTCAGATTTTACCGAACAAATTTTGCTGAGAAGCCATCAATTTTCAACCCTAACAGTCTAATAGCGTATCTATACAACAATGAAATTCTTTACTAATAGCTTCAAATAATCTAGTTTGGGTACTAATGACTGTAATTACTCCTTCTTTATGTCCCACAGAAGCCAGTCCAACCCAGCTAACATAGTGCTAGCACCAAGTGTTCCACTTCCACCAGATATGCTCAGATCACATCATAGATGGCATTTGCAGCTGCATTTGCCAAAATGCAGGGAGGTCTCTCTGCTCCCTGCCCCTGGTTGTGCATTGCTTTTGCTTCCTTTGTCCTGCTTTGGCAAAATGACAAACCTGGACCTCCAAAACCTCTTAGTGCATTACAGCGAGAACTGCACACTGGCAAAAACCAGACAGTCCTATGTGGCTAATATTGAGTAATACACCATTTTAGAAGGCTCCAACGAGGAGGAGATATGGAAGAAGGGATGGAGAAAGCAGCACTGATGGGAGTGAAAAAAACAGAAATAAGAATTCTGCCTTTTGTCTGCAGTGATATTTCCATGAACGGTAAATTGCAATATTACCCACTAACTCATTATTATCTTGGGATTTGTGTGCATAAGCTATCATCACACCTGTCTGTAGCACAGATCTATGAGGAAACTTAATGGCATTTTCTCCCACAGTTTTGGTTAGAAAAACCTATTAAATAACCTGAAAAAAAAAAAAAATCAGCATCATATAAAAGAAAATATAGCAAGAAATGTCTCAAGGCAAGGTCCTCATAATAGTTGACACTTCAAACAGAAAATGCAGTTGAACACTGTTTTATCACTGTATATAATATATAATTGTTACAATTCTCTCCTGAACGGAGAAACATTTTCTTTCTGATAATGAATAAAATTTTCCAGGAACACACAGAAAGAAATTGAAACTTAATTTGTTTTCATTTACCAACTGCAAGCTAGAAAGATAATTTGTCATTTCTTGTTTCAGAAAATTATGTTGATATGTTTATAGGCTTGGTAGCTACATAAAAATTATGGTATAGCATATGTAAATGACAAAACAGGAAATTGAATGCCACTTTCTTCAGTGAGCTCTCTCTCTTAATATCCTAGGATTTTCTTTTTTTGATGTTTATCATCCCAAGCATATTTATGCGTATCAGAAAATTTCCTTTTGGCTACATCTGAAAGGCAGCTGCAGATCTTGATGCAAATACATACTGAACTGACCTTGGACCTATCAGCTAAGGAATGGTCAATGATTAAGGGTATCCAGGTTTTTGAAGCAACTAGTGCAGCTCATTTGAATTGAAGTAACTGGGCAAACCAAAGGAGACCAACAGCTGCAAGACAGAAAGGTTTTCTAGCCAAGGCCACTTGTTACTTGAGATGAGTAATTCTCCCAAGCCTAGAAGTGCATTTTTAAATTGGGCTGTTTGACTATCTGAACTAAACAATCCATTTGCAATGTTCACAGCATAGGAGAACGGATAATATGGAAAGCTCAAAGATATTGGTCCAGAAATTAAGTTATCTTACCAATTCCCTACCCACCCCTACCAAGAAAATAAGGATCTTTTAGCAGCTTGGATGTTTCGTCAGAACAGTAAAGCACACAACAAAAGTCTTATCTCCATGGGATTCACTCCTTGATAAATGTTGTAAGAAAGCTTTTAATTCTATTAGATGGCCCTATGTATCACTAGGACCCAAACAGCTTCTAAGAAAACATTTACTTCAACCAAAGAAACATACATGCACAGAGGTTAGTAGGTCTCCTTGACACCTAACATAATGCAACTAGAAATTATTTAACACCCTGTCTAATACACATGGTACAGAGGAAGATGCAATAAACTGAGCTGGCAATTATGAAGAAAGTCATAATAGCAATGCTTACTTCTAATTTTTTCAGCTGCAGTTAGACTTCGAGTTTATTCCTTGGTGGGACAACCCTGTTGTTGTAGTGTCCCATGGTAACTGATGATACACAACTAAGACTTATCAGCTCAACAGACAAACATTTTAACTTTCAGTGAATGGAACATTTCACTTAATATCTAAAAATCTATTTAGATTTATTAGTTAGAAAATAACACTATCAAAATGCACTAACTTATTTTTCCTTCTGCATGCTCATTTGCAAAAATCTACAGTACAACAAGTCTAGTAAATTTTTTCAAGAACTTTTTATACATAGATTTGAGGAAGAAATCTCTCCAATACTCTAAAAAGAGAAGAGAATAATAAGAGGAAAATTATATATATTATATTATAACTGAATAGAAGCATCAGAGTTTTTTTCTTTTCTTTCTCTTGTGCAGTGGAATATGTGTCACTTTCAACAGACAGTTGACTTTTTATTTCTGATCAATAGAATTCCTGGAGACTGACCACAAAAAAACCCCAAATTTACACTGCTGTTTTAACTGATTAAAAAGGTAAGAAGGCATTAACCTCACAATGAAGATTACATGGAGAAATGCATATCCAATATGAGCACTATAATTAATGTACTATAAAAATTTTATTTGCTATAAAAAGACACTGCAAATCTTACTACAAGGTTGATAAGAGCTGCAAATAAATTATGTTTTTTATAGACTTGCTTATCCCATTCTTCCAACACTACATCATTTCTACAAGTAGAGACATTCAAATAGTAATCAAAGAAGTGGAAAAATGACTGTCAAAATCCCACAAAAATGCCATTGTAAATGGGAAAATACATTGAGTATTCTACACACCTAATCCTTTACCTATTCACATTATAGCTGCACTCTGTTTAATCTCAGCAATGCAACTGGAAGGAGCAAACTGAAGTTTGCTAAAGTGTAAAAACGTTTGATATGTTTTTATTCGATGCCTCTTGCAGCACGTGTTTTAAGGTATATCGGCAAACAGAACCTTGGGAGGTGTTTTCAATCTCCTAGGTTAGGAATGGAGAAGTACCAAGCAAGTAAGTGTGTTTCACTGGAAATGCCCCAAATGAGGATAACTGCTATGAGACATAGGTTAGAATGTGCAGCGACCTGCTAATGCCTCCTGAGAACAGAGAATACAACAGAAAACTACTCTCTTAATGGCTAATGTTGACATTTCTTACTATTTCTCTAAAGTTTTTATATCTTCTAGCAATCTTATGAAAGGGCTAAATTTCTCTTCCTTTGTGTCTTTATATTGTGGATGACAAAATATAATTACAAAAATTAAAGCTACAGAGACCAAAGGTAAAGGTTTAAGCCTCAGTGCTAAAATACGCTTTTTACTGTGAAAATATGGTTCTAAACTTTCTTCAAAAAACAAGAAAATAACCAAAATGAAAACTTGAGTTTGCTTTTCAGATACTTTTTTTTACTTCTTACCCAGAAATTTGCATGCTTTTCTGAGGCTTATATAATTCTACCCCTTTGTCTAGTATAATTTTCCTTTGTTGCAACAACATTTGTTGCCAGCATAATTATTTCAAAAGGCCTTTTAATTGAAATAAGGATTGAAATTTTTTTTTCTGTATGACAATGTACAGGTTTAATAATGACAACAAAATACAAACCATAGACAACCTCCAGCTTCAAAGTAATATTTAAAATTAATCATGCTGGGTTTCTCTAATCTATCAAGCTTTCTGATAGCATCTTTTCCAGACCGACACTACTATACACATAGTATAACGTTCTAGTGCAACACACTCTCCTCTACACACTTGATCCTCAAAGTTCATTTTTCCCAAAGCACTAGCATGCTCAGTAACAAATATTTTCCCATTTAATAAAAACTTGGTTTACTGTAAACGTCTGTCCTTCTGCTGTCTTCATGTGTATTTTATACACTAGCAAACCAGTTTATTTGAGCTGAAATACAACTTCTTCTGGAATAAACTCTCTCTTGGATCTTGTTTACTCTGCTAAGGCAGTGCAAACAAAGACTTTAGAGCAATTTAAAAAACCAGAATCACCTCTTATAGGACACAGATTAAAAGCACTGCTCAGGAAAAAGAATAATGTCAGATGTGCAACTTGGAACAAGAGTATACATGCAACTTGCACACTGTATAGTGTGTATACTTCAGGGTGAACATCAGATGAGAGCAGAACATGTGCAACAAATTTTAAGGTACAAGACACCTGATACTACTTTTTCTTGACCTGGTGTCATAAAATATTATTCATATTGGTGATTCAGATGGAGAAAGGAAACTACCCAGCTTCTGATGATCACACCAATTTACAGAGTACAGCTCTGTAAAAATGCCCTGATTACAGCCAGCATCTATCCTAGCAAATTGACACTATGAGTACTGACATTTCTTCCTAACCTGATGCAGTGCGGTTCCTGGATCTTTCCAATAATGTTACACTGCTACACTGCTACTCAAGTAAGTTAGATTATTACAAGTTAGTGAATCTTCATCAACAAAATTCCCAATGAACAAAAAGAAATTAATTACAAAAACCTTATTAGTAGCAGCAAATAGAATGCTCAAATTCAGTCACACTGTATTTGTACATTACCACTTCTGGAAATATGAAATCCTAATTTTGTGAACTAAAAGCATTTTATGTTGCCATTCTTATAGTAACAACAGATTAATGCATGAAAAATGCACAATCATGCAGCTGAATGGCCCACATAATCATACCATTGATTCTCAATTACAGTAAGAATGGAAATTTTCATAATTTAATAGTAATAACACTGTCTTTATTGTAAATAATTTTTTGGAAATCAAAATTCCTTCCAGATAATGAGCAAAATTATCTATTGCTTACAGCAAGACTACAAAATATTTACTTTAATCAAGTTTTAAGTTTCAAGTGTTTTAAGATCAGATCAAAATAGGAGTTGCAGTGTCCTGTAAACACATTAGATTTTAAAATACAATCATTTTTGAAACTGTCAAAAAAAGAAATCTTAGAAGGCTTTCAGTTTTTAGTTCCCTCACAATGCAATCTTCCCACAATACCAGAAGTCAGTCTGAAGATGTTATGCTATATACATACTGTATATAAGATACATATATTGGAAAGGATAGAGTATTTTTGTATTTCCAAGCTTGAAATGTTTTTGCAACAAGTTAGAAACACTCCAACCTTAAAGTTCAGATCTTATCCTGCTCTGTTATTTTCTCTGTTTCACTGCAATACATGCATAGTCCATGGTACAAACTCATTACACCAGTCTGTGTAGATAAGTCCCATTAACCAAGAATGAAGTATTAATATTTCTCCAGCTTTTATGAGAATAAGCACATATATAGTAGAATATTCACATTCCACTCTTACTTAAGAAGCCTCTCTAATAAAACATAGCCCAACATACTAATAATCCCTTTAAAACACTTGAGAAACACCAGCTCAAAATTACCAACAGCTTGGAGAAGAAACCCCCTTCTTCCTCAGACACAAGGATGACATGAAGCTATGCAAAGCAAACTTCCTCCCAAGTTCCATGACATGCTTCATGGCTTGACAGAAACAAGGCATCTGAAAAATTCAGTTCTCTGCCAATTTAAATAAGCTTCTGCTAAAAAATAAACTGGTTTGTAATAAGCATTAAGAACTTGATAGGTAAACTGTGGATTAGCCAAATAGCTATAAGCTCATTGCATTATCTTCAATAGTGTCCTAATTTAATTTTGTCCTTTCATCTCTTTCTTAATAAAAATGTGCTCCATGGATTTTAAGCATGTTGCATTAGAACAGAATTATTTCACTTGGATTTCTTAATTTTATATAGTGTCTTGCAAGAAATAGTATATTGTCTGATCATTGGATTTTGCAAGTAGAAGCAATTTTCCATACAGACAACATTCAAGCCTTATTTTCAGAAAATGCTGCTCCTAGAATTTCAATCCAATTAAGAAAGTAATGTACTACAGCTAAGTCATCAAATATAATTAAAACCAGGAAGACAAAGTTTTTTCCTGACAGCTGAAGAATGTACACTATTGATGTAATACGTACATATGCATGAAGTACATAATTATGTATTTCAATGAATCTGTTTTCCTGGGTTTGCTCTTGGTTTCTTTCTCTAGTGGTAGGCATCTCAATTCACCAGGCATACTAAAACAAATAAACAACCAAAATATCCACAACAAAATCTATGTGTTAGAATTGTGAAACAAAAATTAAGGTGTTAAATTTTACGTTTAAATGTTTTCCACTAAATGGAGATTTACATACTAGCAGTATATAATGTTGCACAAAGGTACTGCTCGAATACTCAAAAATAAGCACTGCAATATGAATACGGGTATCTAAAAAAATAATTCTCAGAGTAGAAAGGTGCTGTAGAATTAAGAAATCCAACTGAGGCACAGAAGACCAAGTCTTATGCTCAGATCTCTTTTTTTTTTTTTTATACATAGCCAGGAGCAAGCACATTCTCTTTGACTCAGATACTGTGTCTATTTAACCAAAAAAATAAAAGTTTACAGCAACAATGTTTACTAACAGAGCTTAATAACCTGCAACTCAAGTGCATTATATAGGCAGAAGTAGCCAAATCATGACCTTTACTATGTTAAGACCTTGTCTAGAGACATAATAGATAGAAAAATATTGTGGCTCTCTGCCCACTCTAAAGAAGATTCAGATATACGTGCCCATTATGACTTGTGAATTTTTAAAAAACTACATAGAAGAACTTGCTATTTAGTAAAAACAATTAGTAGCTTATTGTTCTAATCACTCATACTGTATGAACTGTATAGTTAATTTGCTTGTCTTGCCTGGCTGTAAAACATTTTTAAGGGTTTTCCCCTTTAACTACAAAATAGGCAAAGCATTTAAAAGTACCAATCACCGTTTTTTTAAACCTAATCCAAGAAGGGGAAAAAAAAAAAAAAAGTCGGATACAGACAATTATTACCTTGAACATGCTGATCAGAGTAAAGATTCAACCTAGGAATTTGTCATATTTAACCCACTAGAAGGAAAAAATGTGCAAACAGATTAAATATCACTTATTTGATCTTTATATAGAAAAATCCAAAACCAACTGGACTTCCTTTTTTTCAAGAATTCACTTAAAATGTATATTCTGTAATAAAAATTACTTTGATGTATACATTACATTAGTGAACATTAAAAATTGGTTTTACTAATGACTGAAGCTCTTCTCAAAGTGAGGAATATTTTGGTACTGACAAAGGATTTAAACTTTAATTCTCCAAATACACAATACCATTAGAACTCACTTTAGGGGAAAAAAAAGGATTTTTAAATAGCATATCAGCTGAAAGGATATAAAAGTTATGAACACAGAAATGAACTACATTGTAAAACATATTCTATTACAGCCTGAAAAATTCTAGGCAAAACCATTAAAACAAGCTCTAATTTTGAAAGGTATTGAATCTATGATATAGCAAGATGCAAGATTTTAAATATTCCTTTGATTTCAAAAACTTTGCTATACTAAATCTTAGATTGCATTTTTTTCATTTCTGTTTAAATTTCCAACATGATTCATCTGTATTTTAGACTAAGATGGCTTTGACCAAGGGAATAGGCACAACAGGAGAGGAACATAGAGCCCTTGGTTCAGTTTTATTTCATATAAGACAGAATATTATTTAAATAAATTGACATATTTTCAGATATTAAAGAGTTTCTTCAGGATATCATTGTTACCTAAAGAAGAATAAATGACAGATAGCATGTTTCTGTGATATACTTCTCAGAAAAATATTCAAGACTAGTGTGGAAGTGCCTGTGTTGCTTGAGGCAGGGCTCTTTTGGTTGGGTTTTTTAAAATTTAATAGCTGGAAAATGGTGATATCAGTTTGGTAGAGAAACATAGTACATAACCTGAAAGCATGACAGCACCTTTCATAGTAATTCAAGGAGTCCTGATAAAGTTGTACAGTTGACTACAAGATTTTCTTTATTCTACAGTGTTAAATCACTGCTAAGCTGTAATTGTGCTTATAAACAGTCCAATGCCATCATTTCATCAGCTGCAAAAAAAAAAAAAAACAAACAAAAAAAACCACTGGTTCATAGAACATCAGTTGTTTTAGCTTGGTTTAAAGAAAAAAGTTATAATTCACAAAAGAAAGAAAAAATGAAATAATAAATTTTAATTATTTAATATACACTGAAGCCCCAAGCCCCAGGTTACTTTTGTTAATTTTGATTAAGTTTCCAGTACGTGCAGGTAAACCAAGAAATAAAACTAATAAATTTAGTCTTTTACTGTTAATGAGCAGTACAAACTCAGTAATTTAAAGGACTAATCATGCTTTCCAAACCAAAAAACTGTACATAATTTTCAGGTAATCATCTAAAGTATTTGATTCAGAAAGAAAAAAGAAATCAAAGGAAGTCTTTAAAACATCTTAGGTACAGTTTGATCCCATCTCTTACCTTCTCTTTTTTACAATGGCAGCCATATTTTTATGAGTGTATAAAAAGATAATGTCAAATGAAAATGGCTCCAAAAAAATACTAAATAATTACAGCAATGCATGTCCAGTCAGATATTTCCAGTTTTCCAATTAAAAAGATTCCATAGGGCAAGGTTTCTAAATGATTTGGGTTTATTTGCATTCTTCTAAGACTCTGAACGCAGGTTCATTTTGGCAAAGTTTAAAATGACTTAGAAGTCCTCCCTCCTCCTTCCCCCATCACATTAAAAAAACCAAGCATTATTTAAAGGGCAAGAACACTATTAAGAAGAAATACATTATTTAAATACTGATGATATTTCAACTCTATGCATTTTGAAGCTCACTATGAAAACCAAGTACTATGAAGAGTTTCTCTGAAATCCTTCAGATTCCTTCCTGTATGTATGCTTAAAAGAGTGTTCTCTCTAGTTGATGCTCCCATTCACTGTTCAATAAAAGATGACCTGAAAATACCTTGTGATGTTTCCTGCTGCCACAGAAAGGACTCTTGTTCATACAAGGGCAATATCATGCAATATATGAGAAAAAGAAATTTAATTTAAAAAAAAAGAAACAAAGCTGAAAGGGCAGAATCAGGCTTAAAGTTGTCTTCAAAACAGCATATGTACTTTACTATAAAATGAAACATAATAGGTCATAATAGAAAGATTTTACACTATACTGATTTTCACTGGTTCCCAATCTCATACTTTTCCTCAGTTTAAAAACAGAGACAGCTCAGTGTCAGTATATTTACACTCAATGCACTACACTGGTTCTTATTTTAGATTTTTACTCCTTCTGCCTTAGTGTTCCTGACTCAAACAAAAATTGGACTTACTGACTTTAAGATAGAAAAACCAGGAATATAATTTGAAAGATTAGGCTTTGTCAAAGCAAAGTTTTACCTACATTTTAAATCTACTTGAATATAACACACTCTTTTGAGTTAACTTTATCCACAGCAGTTGAATAACAGATAATCCTCACTGAACCTACCAGAAGAAAAAGAAATTAAAATTAACTGATATCTTGACTCATGAATCACTTACCAAAATCTTTGTAAATTTTACTTGTTTAAAGTGATGAAACTAGCGGCAACGGTATGATTCATAGAGTTGACACCATCACTAAAACCAGCTAAAATGTAAGTCTTTCAAATTTTGATTTTTGTATCCTCAAATCTAATACAATGCACAATGATAAATGCATGAGTGATAAACTTAATACATAAGGAAAAACACCACATACTTGACCAATACAGTTTTGTGCTTGTGACAAAAGCATCTAACATGAGTGTAGCACAGCTCAGGACTACAACTGTTACCTTCTTAAGCCTTACTTAGCAGTATAAGTATATATATATAGCAGTATAGGTATATATATTATTATAAGAGAAATTCTAAAAATGTAATAATTCAAATGTGATAATAGAGCATTTTCTCAATAGACACTGAGAACTAGTACAGAATATGTCCTGCACCACCCAGGATTTTGTGTAAAACAGTATTTGCAGAATAATTTGAGATAAATTAAATCAGTCTGTAAAATAGGAGCAATACACCTCTTCTTACATCAGTACAGCCATACTAACATTGTTTCATTACAAAAAAGAACAGATATGGCCTTGCCAAATATGTCAGGTCTTATTTTGCTAAACATTTATTTGTTGACTATCTGTGTCTTCTCTGAAGTAGCAGTATATCATCCTGAAACAAAAGAACTGTGCAGACTTCATGTACACCACTATATAACATATTATGTCTAGCTAATATACATGTCAATATATTCCAAGATTTTCTTGGAAAGGCAATGAAAGTAAATCTGAGTTTGTAAAACAAATGGGTCCACCCAGGGTCAGATATAGAGTTTCACTGATTTGAATGATGAGCTTTTCAGACTACACAGTCTGGCTAGATCATATAAAAATGCAATAAATGACAGAAATTTGTGCTAGACCTTGGGTGCAATTGCTGACGATGGCATTAAAAAAAAAAAAAAATTCTTGTTACTGAAGCTAATTTTTTAATTGATCTTAAGAACACCATGGCATGTTCAGTGATTCAGAATGCACATTAAATTCTTAGTTTAGAAACTGGAACTTATGCATTTTATTTCCTCAGACCTTTGCCCATTTTCTTAACATATTCAATACTTAGTTCAATGCTAGTGAAAATATTTGATTGTAAAATCAAAATTACTCTAAGAGGAAAAATGGAACCCAAGTTGTTACTTACTGAAATAGCCCATTGTGTAGCATGCTAAATAAATACCTTGTTAAACCTTGTGAACTGTATCCAAAGTACCAATCTGCAAACCTGCAATCAGAACTCACATCCTCTTCAGTTCTTCTGTACTTAGAAATATTGCTAGACTTCTGAATTTCTGAAGTCTTCATCATGATACTCTTACCAAGAACGGAAAACAAATGTAGCTGATCTTGAAGCTTCACCAAGAAGCTATGAAACTATGAAACTTCTGCTACTCTGTAGATAATCCTGAAGCTCTGTGCTTCACAACTGTACTTTGCTTCATTCTCTATTTTCTCGTTCATGATCTTTATGTTATCTTACTTGTTTGGGTCAGGATTATACCACATGGACAGCCAGTTGACAGCCATGGACAGCTACCACAGATACCACTGTGATGAAGTTAGCACTTTTACCAAGATTCATAAGGAGGTTGCAAAAGCCTACAATATCCTAGGCATTTACAAATGCTTTGGTGAAGGGAAAAGACAAAAAATAAATAGTTAAAAGTTTTTGTAGACCTATTTAAGCTAATAAAACTTCCTTAAACATGTTCATCAACAAAGCAGTTTAAATATTTATGCCACCCACTTTTGATCTGTCCACCCTAAATCTCTATTTTTATTCTTTCTCCCAAAAACCCCATGTGTAAACTACCTTTTCAGATTCACAGAAAGGAAATTAACAAATTAATTTCTTGAGAATACAATTTCTATGTCTCATTTTCATATGTTTTGATTCATGTGAACTTAAATTAATGGAGTATTTTCAGATTATATCAGGTACTCTGATAGTGGTTTGTGTCATTGAGGACAGTCAACCACATCCATGGACATTCATGGTTATCCACACAATCTGATAAAATGCTCCATCTAAAATCTGCATTATTCCAGCAGAAAATACTTTCATCCATTTGATATCCATTTTATTTAGCAATACCATAAAGGATACTTCAGTGTTAAAAAAAAAGTGAAGGGCTTTTTAAATCAATAAATACATTCTGCCTTCGTTTCCTTTATTCCTGTACCTGGGATTTGCCCATAATTTCATTACTGGGTGCTTTAGTATTGTATAAGTACTTCTATTTTTTATGTTTAAGTAAGAAAAGCCTATCAGCATTCTGTATCCTTAATTTGTATTTTTTTTTATTTTGATGGATTGCTTTCTCCTTTTGGTTTAACACCTTTTTTATGCTTTTAGTTGTGTTTCCTTTTTCCCCCTCTGGGAAAGTAGCTTCCAATTTTCATGTTCAAGTCATTTATCCATTAAACTATTTACATGCTTTCATTCTATTATTTACATCATAATCAAGGCTGGGCTTCTCATTCAGCATGTGCAAGTATTTGTTCAAGATATAAGAACAGTCAGATTTTGTCTTGCACCCTTTTTTTAAATGAAAACCGCTTTTTAAGCATTTAAATGCATCCCTTGGTGAACGACAGCACTCAAAACTCACATTAACAGATATACATTCTATTATTCCTCTATGTTCTACAACTTCTAAAAAATAACTGATTTGGTATAATGAAGGTCATCATTTTCAAACTAAAAAGAAAAATCTAAGTGGACATGACTGTAAAACAAACCAATTACATTCACATGGAGATTGTAAATCTATTATTCTTGCATATACTGTCACATGCACTGTCATGACATGCACATGTCCAAAAAGGCAGAAATAAAACAAAAAAAAACCCCCAAGTGATGTACAATATCATTGCTCACCACCAAGAAATGTCCAGCTCCTTCTCCAGCTGTGATTGGCTACTCCCAGACAGCTCTTCTGTGTTTGTACATTGGGAATAATGTTTTATATGGAATAATATATATAGAATAATATAGATGGAATATCCCTTTGCCAGTTCCCCTGGCCTGGCCATGCTCCCTTGCAGCTATTTGAGCACTTTCTCACTATCAGATCATGGAAAATTGGAAAGTCTTTGACTTAGAGTGCAACAACTAACCATCAGTGTGTTATCAACATTACTATTATATCAAAACCAAAACACAGCACGTTTCAGCTACTAGGAAGAGAATTAACTTTGTTCTTGCCAAAACCAGGCAGTTTTGGTTTTGCTACAATTCACAAAACATTTTCAATAATAAGTCAGTTACTAGAGGCTATAACTACACTTACTAAAAGTTTACTCTTATTTGAATCTACATCAATCAGCACAAAATGACAACAAACAAAATAATGAAAGAGAATACTTATTCTGTCCAGTTATATCAGTATGGAGTCCTGAATAAAGACTGGAACAAGATTTCTGAAGAAAACCTTAAATGTGACACCTTTTCTTCACAACTGAGAGAACAGAATACAAGGAAAGATCGTACCATGACACAGCAAGCTATGCAAATAGCAGTCTAACTCAGCCTGCCTCAGACTCTCGTATAATCCCTTTTTGCCCAGGTCGTGCAATGTCCCAGATGGTACAGCTGGGAAATAATTTCTATATCCACTTGCATGATGTAAACCCATGTGTTATTCAGCCACTGAACTGGTTTGAAACACAGCTCATTGCATTTGCCTTTTTTGTCAGCAAGGGTTAACACAAAAACACAAACGAAACATTATTCTTGGTTATCACTAGCACATTGCAGTTTGAAATAACTAGTTGAAAAAATAAATGTGCCACAGAAATTATAATAAATAGAATTTTAAATTCTTTCTCCCTTTTATTAACAAAAATGGAACTAGTAACATACCTCTTTTTTCTCTGTGAACTTCTTCCAGAAGTTTTTCTTGGTTTTTTATCTGTTTAAAGAGAGACTGATGTTCAGTCTCCTTTATCTGTGTAAAGTGCTTGAGCTGTTCTCGGCTTTGCAGCAAGTGGCATCGCAGCTTTTTTTCCTTAGTTTCTCTTTCCTTTACCTCCTCACACAGCCACTGCAGCTTAGTCTACATTAAAAAAGGTACAATAAAAAGTAAAGAATTCTAATAAAAATAACAGGACATAAATCTTCACTTATTCTCTTTGGAGTCACAGATTACTCATTTGTAGCTGGCTGAATAATATAATAGAGGACATTCAGATACATTAAGAGAAAATAAGCTGATTTTTAACAGACCCATAAGACTTATTTTAGTTGAAAATTACATGTGAAAAGTGTTTTCCTTTTATATTGTTTAATTTATTTTAAATCAGAAGCACAAATTTGCTAGGGTAGATATGGAAATTCACATTGAATTAGTGTACACATAGACACCAAGAGATAGGCCTTCCTTTCAGAATACCTTTTTCTTTCTATTTTATGTTGACAGAATTTAAAGTATTTTTCCTTTCTAAAAAAGTGACATCAATTCTTTCTAGTCAGCAAAAGTCAATATTTAAGGTTCACTCAGAGGGGAAAAAAGATCTTATTGATAAGGTTGTGATCAATATAGTAAATCTAGAAGTGATCCAGTGGAATACTTTCACACAACCTATTTAAAAACAAAAGAAAAAAGTGGCATTTTAAGCAGTCATTCATTCTAAACTTCCCTCTAGCTGCTAAACAAACTTAGGTGAGAAATGTATGCAAAGTATTATTAGGAGCCCTTCGAAAGTTCTTTTTAATATGCCAGTGTCACATTTTCAAATGAAGAAAATCTTTCCTCCATAACATTTCTCCTTTGATTACAATCTTATCTCCATTATCTACAGTGGAAGTCTTTCTCGGTCTACAAGTCTTACATAGACCATACACCATAAATAATCTCTTAACTTGCAAACATTTGCAATGGTTTTTTTCCTTAAGTCAATTCTCCTGTGGCTTTGACCTTTCTACATGAAGCAAAAACACCAGTTGTCTTCCACAGTTTGTGATCTTGATCACGAGAAATTTAGTTCTTTTAAAAGATAGTGGGTAAGAAGTGTGCTGTGTGTGAGCTGAGGGAGCTGGAGGAAAGCTGCAAAATGAAAGGCAAGATTTATGAGTTACAGTCATCACCTTGAAGATGTTTTCAAGCACGTGTGCCCCCTCATTATAGGATTTGAAAGCCTTAATGGGGAAAGAAAAATCGTTCATTTTCCAAGAACCAAATCTAAATATTTTAGACTGAATAAATACCAGCCTTATTTAACATCCTTTCTAGCCTTGTGATAATGCTGTAAGAGAAACTTAACCTGCTGCCTTCATTCTCATGCTTTACTTGTCTGTAAAAATTTGAACCAGATCTGAAGGCTATCACTGCTCTTACTTCAATGCCTTTTTTTGTGCAAACAACATTGCTATTTACTTCGCTATAGAGATGGCTATTTCTTGTTGATAGAAACATTTGGAAAATTATTCTATCAGTTGAAATAACAGTCTGGAAATATCAGAATAATTGCCAAAGGAATGCTTTTGTATTTTTCCTTTTACCCTTGAAGTGCCATTTTAAATGGACTTTCAACTAAATCAGATCCATCCATTTACAGACTCACCCCCTCACTCAGTTGTTACGGCTAAAAAGGACTTTAAGGATCATCTTAGTTCCAGCTCCCTGCCATGTGTAGGGACACCTCCCACTACAATCAAATGTTGAATATTAGCTTATTCAGTAAAATTTCAGGAGGCTTGACTATTACCTTTGTTTCTGCTAACCAGCGATGAGGATCATTCAGTACTGTTGGTGTAAGGGATATTGCCTATGAAAAAGCAGATGACAAAGACATAACAGACATAAAATGGGAATTAGATGTAAAAGGAAGAAAGTATTTTCTGCTTACTGGAAATTCATCTAAGAAATACATTTTTTATCAAGGAAGATTAAGCCTAGTGCTTGACTTCTCTCAATACAAATATTTATCCATCAAATTCCTCCTGCTTACTCAAGTTGCAGCGGTAACTTCTTGAAGAAAAGGGTGAAACTTTTTAGAAACCTTGGCAATACCTGAAGTACTGGGCAGAGGAACAATATCATAAAGGAAGCTTCTTACCTTTTTAAAAAAAATTTCATACCAGGAGCACAAATGTAACTTTTTTCTCACATTAGCTGTCTAGTCAAAAATTTGCATTCAGAACTGGTTTAAGTTTGCAAGTGATAAAAAAACAGGGAGAATTGTAAAAACAGGGATCTGCAAAACTTTATCCAGAAACAAAAAACTCTGCACAAGGTGAGGAGCAAGTCCAAGAAGGCACAGCTCAATGATCAAAAATCTGGCAACTACAGCAAATTACAAAACTTAATAAAACAAAAGATCTATCTGTAAGGATATGGAGGAAAAAGCTTGTTTGCCAAATACGTTTTTCTTAAAATTCTCATCTAGTTTTGCGCTGCAACACCTCAACTCCCTATGTAAGAGGAGAAATTGTGTCAATCCTTAAAAAGATCAATTTCAAAAGCAGCCCATCCCAGTCAAATGACCAGGAACTACAAAGTGTTCTCTATTTAAACAGCAGACAAAAAAAGAGTAATCTGAGTGTACCCTGGATTGCAGCTAAGGCTAAAAAGCTACTAGGTCAAGCACTTGTTAAGTGTGGCAACAAGCTGAGTCAGACAGTCCATCCTCTTTATTCTCAGAAACTACAATGTTGATTTAAGAGGATTAGTCACCACAGAATCACATGGAGGGAGGAAGAGTGGTTTCTGTACCTGAAGAACAAATGAAAATGCTCAAAAGAAAAGCTACAGGGAGGCACGGGTTGCAGGAGAAGTAGTAAAATAGCAAAAAAAATTTAAAAAGTTACAGCAAGCTACAAGTTTCCTGAAAATTTGAGTCTGAGTTTTCTGGATACAAGGAGATGCTCCTCAAAAGAGGAGGTTATAAATTTTTTCATTTTTAGTATTCAGTTCTCTACATAAAAATCAAAGCATACTAGTGATTTTTAAACAAAACATTTCTTTCATTTTCCCCAAAAGCATTTTAGGTCTTTCTTAAGGACGTCCCAATTCTAGGAACATGGCCTAGAAAACCTGCCTCAAGTTTTTGGCTAATAAAGGGTTCTTTCACATAAGCAAAAGGAGGACGGACTACTCCTCAAAAAAAAAAAAAAAAAACCACAAACAAAACCAGTACCAATTAATGCATGTACCAAGTTCTTCATAGTATCCCATTCTAATAGTTGGCAATGTCCCTCTGTACCAGCTAAATATTCATAATTCGATTAGAACAATTATCTATGCAACGGTGACAACAATCCATATGAGTTCCACTACAAACTTTCATTAAGAAAAGAATAAAACCTGCCGCATACTTAAAATTAGAATTACTTTAAATTTCTCCATGGAGTCACGAGAAAAGATTTCACAGGCAGCATCAATTTCACTTCCTATCACGGAAAGAATGGATTGCTGTTCCATTTCTAAGTGATGCAGCTGATCTTTAAACTGCAGTCTGGCCTCACTCATCTTTCTCAAATAATCTTCTTCATTGCTGATCTGTTTTTCCTGAAGTGAAAAAGGAAAAACAAAACAAAGAAATAATTGTATTAATAATATAATATAGGTCATTAGCCATGTATCTTTTAATTTTATAATCAGACCATACTTAGTCATGCTAAGTTCAATTCCTTACCATGGAAAAATAGTACCTTCTAATAGCACCTGTAAGTTCCTCCCTTGATTCTCCTTATTATCCTGTAAATCAGTTACGAAGAAACTGCTACCAAATCCAAACTCAACAATCAAAAAATCCTATTTTCAGAGTCAAAAATAGATGTTCTATTACAAATCTCCTCAGGAGTAGAAAAAGAGCCCAAAGCAAATACTCCCATTATTATCTTTTGCCCTGAATCTGTTCTAGGCATCTAGTCTCTATCATCAGAAAAGAGATCCCAGAAGGAAAATTTTCTAGGCAGTCAGTGTGCCCTCAAAGGAAAACTACTCAAAGAATATCTCATAGGAGAGTGAGTGGCACTGAGGAAAGTATTTTTTGCTATCATCTAAAGTCAGAAAGTTGACTAAATATGTTACACATGTTTTTAAAATTCAGATTATCTTCTTTTAAATCTATGGTAGAGCCACCATAAAACCAAACAAAACTGCTTCTAGATTACACAAAATATTGAGTTATATGTCATAAATAATATAGGAAAACCTATCTTGTGAGAATAAGTGAAATTGAAACACACCTGTCTGCTGCTGAGATCAGGAGGATGTAATGCAGCAAAGGGCAAACACTTTAACAGGCAAATTCAAATGTGTGCAAGTTGCACCAAGAATGGCGAGAAGAGCAAGGATTTCAAAAATTTATTACTTGTGGACCTGCACAATGACAAGGTACAACTGTTTGAAGTCTATTTCTCAGAAAACTTCATGCACTGCTCTCATGAGACACCAATGTGGAGTTAGGCAATGTCTAACACTCAAGTTCCATGAACGGGATATATATGGAATCATAGAATCATTTATGTTGAACAAGAACTCAGTTATCATAGAGTCCAACTAAAAACCCCACACTGCTAAGTCCACCACTAAACCATATTCCTGAACATCACATGTACATGTCTTTTGAGTTCCTCGGGGCTGGGGGGGTGACTCAACCACTTCCCTAGATAGCCTTTTCCAATGCATGAATAAATTTTTCCTAATATCCAATGTAAATCTCCCCAAACACACCTTAAGGCTATTTGCTCTTGTCCTATCACTTGCTAATTGGGAGACAAGACCAACATATACCTTGCTACCTCCTTTCAGGAGGTTGTATACCTATTTATGTATAGGTGTTACTTCTACTAGCAAAATAGGTGGATTTAATATAGGTGGCCTACAAATGTGAAACACCCATACTTGATAAGAAGTCTGATTTTTTTCACTTAATACTTGAGACAGTAGTAATTTCAAACTGAAGAATCATAAGATTTTTTTAAGATGGACAAGTTCCAGTATTTCTGTACTATAAAGACGGGACTTGAAATAATAGTTTTGACATGGATTAGTATTCTGAAAGTAGTAAGATTGCACTGTATATATTTCCAGTATCAGTATTCTGTTATCTTACTATTCACTGATCCACATATCCATCACATGTCAAAGTTCATTTCCAAGGACCATGACTAAAACAGCATACATAAGTTTATTTATTTATTTATTATCTGCTTGATTTTCTGAATGTGCCAACATTGCCTATCATTCTATATCCAGAGCCTACAGGAGAAAATAAGTTACTAATGACTCAGAAGTGCATAGAAGGAAAAAGGAAAGAAAGCAATCATTTCTCATTATGCCCTGTTCTTTCACCATTCATGAAAAAAAAAAAAACTAAGCTAGCTATAATACCTATGCTTCTTTGAATTAGTATTTGCATTAAGAACAGAATAGTAACAGTATAGAAAGCATGGAAAAGGAAAGAAATCACTCTGTAACACAATAAGCCTCTGCTGCATTGCCACAACTGTAGGCTAGTATGGGACTTCTCAAGAAGTAATATTATTTCTGCCATCCTAACATCGCTTTTGACAATCCACAAAACCAAAATAGCAAATATTCTCTTAAGTTAACCATTAATGCAATCTAATAGAAGTCTCCATCTGTCTTTACCTTCTAAAGTTGAGACCACAGGATTGCATGCTTAAAAACTTCTCTGATCTTTTCCAATTTAGAGATAAAATACGATTTTGGTGCAAAAAGAGGGTGCTCCCAATATTAGGTAGGGTTGGAGCTAATTCACAGCAGACTACAGAAGCCCATGTACATTTCTATCAACACACATTATTTTCTTAATAATAGATATTCTAGAACTAAAAAGTCAACACAGAAAAAAAAAATTTTGGATTTTCATTTCAAATGCTTTTTACTAGTCTGACAGGCTGAGCTTTTAAACCACTTCCTGATAGTTTACCAAGCTAAAGAAATGCCCAGTTTAATATTTTTCTATCTCTATACTATAAAAGAAAACCCCAAAACCCAAAAATCCTCCACTCCTACATTAGTTAGAATTTCTTTTACTATGCTTACTTTGCATATTTACTTCAAATTACCTCTAAATTATTCATAGCTCCACTGCATCTTGAAGAAAAATACGAAGAAAACTATTAGTGGCTGATTAAGTATTTGTTAGTAACCTATAATAGAGATCAGGCAAGCAACAGGATTTAAATTTCTAGTCCTACATAATATTAGCAAATCTTTGGAGGGATACAGTTCATAATTCAGCCAAAGCATTTTTGTCTTCTTTCATTCATATAGAAACCGTGTACTATGGCATGACTGGGTATATTCTTTAATACATACATACTGGGGTTTTTTAGGTTTACCATCTATTTCTATACTCCATCATTTATTTTTGGTATTTATCAGCAAAGAAACAAATCATGCTTAAAATCAGTTAATTTTACCTTTTTCTCCAGTTCTTGTTTTACAAATTCACATTTCCGTTTTAGTTTTGTATTTTCTTCCTTGTTTTGGGTCAATTCTTCCGCCAATTTGTCATGCTCAACTTTTATTTTTTCCAGTTGTCGACACTGAGTCTTGACTATGTTTTTCTCTTCTAAAAGTTCCAGCTGATGGTAAAGGGAAAACAGATTACAAAGTCACTGTATGGGTTATTTTAAAACACACTCAAACTCTAAAATTTTAAATCAGTGGAACACTCTTGCCAAACAATAACTGTAAAAAATTAAGATCTACTAAGTACAATTACTTATCTGAACATGGAAGACATGCATCACAAAGTTGTAGAACTATACAATGTTTTAAAAGCAGAAAACAGAAGTCTCAGATTCTTCATTTCAGCTCTGCTACACTCATCAGCTTACATCACCCTGAGAAGCCTAGTATTTATACAGCTTTTCCATTACTAAAATAACTTGGAATCAGAAAGTCTAAAACTAGTATTTTTAAGTTCTAGAATTGTATGGGTTTAGTGCTATTATTTTGTGTGATTAATGCTGCTCATGAAACTTTGCAGAGCAAAATGAGTAAAACATATAAGGACCTAGAAAGACCCAAAAGAATGAGTAAATAATGTCTATTTGTTTCCAGTGGAAAAAATAACTGACTGAAAATGAAAGACTTGAGAAATGCTCTACAATATCTAAAAAATTTTAGAAAATACAAAAAAGAACCAAATTAACACACACATTACTCAAAACCAGTTTCATAATAGATGAATTGTGGGATGCAGTTAAACACAAAATTAACGTGCAAAGTAAATTTCTTTCTGAGGAAAAGCAAAAATTTCACTTACCAATTACACTATAAACATAACTTCTATGAGGAAGAAAGGTAAGGAGGGAAGTTTTATGAATTAATTTAGACACTAAATCTAGACACTAATTTAGACACTAAACAGATTACAAAAGTTCTTCCAAAGGACAATTGAGAAAGAACTCTGGCATCCACAGTCTACAAAGACTTAAGAACACAAAGACATGCCTGCAATGCACAAAACATTTTCTGTAAATATGCTTATAAAATCAAATTTTCAGTTACTACTAAAGGTAATTGCATTATAATATCTATGCAGATGGAGATAATCCAAGAAAAAATTCCTCACCTATATTACCCTTGAGACACAGAAGAGAAAGTTAATACTTATTAATTTCCAGTATGGACAAGGTAGGTATTACTATAATTTAACTGATCTTTATTGAACCCATTTTTAACATTCAATAATCTTCAGGAAAAATATGGATGGCACAATTGGAAAATATATACAAAACAATTTAAAAAGAAATATACACATATACACAGTTTTATATGTATCAATACATATCTCTATATAACCTTAGATTAAAGATTAATACTTCAAATACTTCCATACTGTCAGGCAATAGGAAATTCTGTATCATTCTAAGAAAATAACCATGTTTTTAAAGCAAATGAGGGTATATTAAAATTAGGGGACAGATCCAGAGCTTCTGACCACATAGCCAAATGGGGACCACTTTGTAAACCACAAATTGAATTCCTATGCCTAGTGTATTTATCCTTTTAAATACCGAGTAAGACATCATAGAGGCATTGGTTGGGAACGATTTAGGATTTTCTAGCAGAAACCAAATTAGAAGTTCCAGCATCAGAATCTTACTAATGAAACAGTAAGATCCTTCTTAACACTGGTATCTCAAAAAACTGTGTTCTTCTCCAGTTCTATTGCATCATACAGTATTTTTATGGTACCTTCCCTACTACCCCAAAAAATCCTTAACTACTTAATAATTTTTCAATCCAGTGCTGCACTACAGAAAACAGATGGTACAGAAAGTACCATACAGAATAGGCAAGAGAGGAAAGAACAACAAAAATCAAAAGTCACTTTTTACAATCTGTGCAGAAGTTAGTCCTCTAAACACAGGACTCTGTACCCTTGATTTCCTGAAAGTAACTCATAAATGCATCCTCTTTTAAGTTTAAGGCTTTGGATCCTACAAATGTATTAAATTTCCTTTCACTCCTCAAGTCTCTCTCAACCAACCTTTATTTCTAAAGCTTTAACCATCTTTGGACAGGATATGTTTATTCCTTCCCAAAAACAGTTACAAAGGTTGGACACAGCTGAGGCATAAATAAGATCAATTATTACTGTAACAGTAAAAGACAGCTGGTTACTAGACACAAAGTCTTAGCAGCCTGAAAAACACTATTAATATTAATAGGTTAAAAACGCGCCAACTTTTTCTGCTGGATTTCCCTAAACACTAACACCAAAATACTTAAAAAAAAAAAAAAGGGGGGGAGGGGAGATAAAATGTATGTTAAGTTTACCTTAATTTGGAATAAAAGCATATTCATAAAATTGAAATCCAAATGCAACGTAATAATGAGTTCAGACAAAAAGTAACAAAATCATCTGCACAATGACATGTCCTCATCAGATCTTCCTAGAGATGGGTATGATTTTCTATTTTGTTTCATTTACAGCCTCTCAATCAAGAAAATCTTATGCATTATTATTTTGTATACTTCTAAAAAGTTTTCCTACCCTAATATCTTAGAAAATTCATCTCACTCAAACCTTCTGCTCTCACAAAATACAGGTAGATTTAGGGGGAAGTCATGGAACTGCAAATGAAATATGGAAGTGAATTTTTTTAATCCTCTGTTTAGGTTCAACAATCAGTAAAAATAAAAAGGTCCTACCTAACTGTAGGATTTGCCATTTCATAGAAAAACACAGAACCAACTTATTTTTTCTTATTATCATCCAGAATACACTTTCCTTCTCTCCACTTGATATCAAATAAACACTCTTAATTTCAATGTCATTGCCAAAGGAAAAAACCACTTTTGGACAGATCACTTAAATAATGCTATACACACTAAAAAGTAAGTCCAGTGTTAAGCACTGCTGTCAAAATATTTGATTTTAATGATCCTTCTACTAACAACCACCTAGGTTATTTATTGCTGTCTTCACTTAAATGTTACCAACTGCTTAAGAATTATTATCAAGTCATGAATGATACATTAAACAACTAAACACTAGTACCAACAGAGATCCCTGAAAGACACCACTAATCATTGCTGTACATTGGGACTCCATCTGGACACTGAGCGAAAACACTCTGAATGTGACCATTCAGCCAATTTCTTATCTATCTCACCCATCAAATTCATCTCTCTCCAATTTAGAGACGAATACTGTGGGGCACTCTATCAAAAGATTTACAGAAGGCCAGATAATTGCCATCTGCAGCCCTTCCCTTGTCCCCTGATGTAGTCACTCCATTCAGAGAGGGCCACTGGGTTGGTCAGACAGGACATGCCCTTGGTGAAGCTGTGCTGGCTGTCCCAAATCACCTTCCTGTCCTCCATGTAGCTTAGTGTAGCTTCTAAAAGGTTTTGTTCCATGATCTTCCCAGGGAGAGAGAGAAGGCTGACAGGTCAGTACAGTCCTCCTTTCTACCCTTTTAAAAGATGGTGTCCTGGGGTGACTGTATGGTACAATGCTTTCCCCTTTACAGTCATCTGGGACTTCACCTTCCTGCCATATATACCACAGCATATTTCCTCTCATTTTGATCATAGACATATATTTTTTACTATTTTTGAACTAAGATTTTGACCTTAACCTAGTACTGTTACACTTTTTACCCTGAACTTTAAACTTTTACAATGGCCTACAATAATGTGTTAAGTGCTTTAAAGCCCATGCTTTATTAGCTTAGTCATTCAGTGGCAGGGGCTGTGTGGGAGGTGTGTGGGAGGAGGGGGGAAGTCTGACATTGGAATTCTTCACAATAAGTACCTTTAGCATTCTAATCTGAGCCTCTGCATCATCTTTTTCTTGTTTAAGGAGTTTTGTGAATTCTTGAACATTTTGTTCATGTTTGATTTTCACATTTTGTAACTCTGATCTAAGATCTCCCAACTCCTGTTGATGAATTTCTCTTTCCATCTTCAGCTGCCTGTTAGCTGAAATCATTTCTTCATGACTAGATTCCTGCTGTTTCTGGAGGTCTGAGAGGCTCTTAAGTAATTCCTTTTTTGATTTCTCCTCTTCTGCTATTCTGTTTGTTAGCTCCACACGTACGGCACTTAAATTTTTTACATCTGCTTGCATTTCTAGGAGCCGTTCTTGGTCTTTTTTATGAAACAAGTTAATAGTTTCAAGTTCTTTCTTCAATTGTTCCTTCTCAGCTTGCATTTGGTTTTGTAGAAAGACTTGCTTTTTCAACTCATTCTCCAATTTTTTTACAGTACCTTTAACTTCTTTAATCTCTTCTTCAAGAGATACCTGGTGTGACTCCATTTCATTCAGTTTTACTTCTTTACAGTGGAGGAGTTCTTCCTGCTGGGCTCTCTTTGTAAGCACATCATTCAGCTCTTTCCGCAGATTTTCTATTTGGTTTATAGCTGAGAGAAGCTGACTTTTGAGATCATCTTTTTCTTTGAGGACCTAGGAAAGAAAAAAAAAAAAAAATCCATTCTGATCTGAAGTAATTAAAGGTAATTGTTGGAAAAATGTCCTTAGACATCAGGAACATCTATGGAACAATTAACATAGGTATATGAAAATATAAAAAAATTGCTTGTTATGAACTCAGTTCAAATGTACTCAGTGTTTCTTTAAATTTATAAGCAGCTCATATGCTTGGACTTGTCCTTAAATTATCTAGCCTTCTAAGTAGGGATAGTTTTGGTTAATTCCCTGCTTCTCACACCCTCTCTTTGCAGACTGAGAAGTGTTTCTTTCTCAGTTCCTCCAAATAGCAAGATGGAGAAAATGAGGTAATAAAGTAACACAGCAGCATACAGGGATAGCTACTGGATATAGACATAGTACCTACAGTCCATTTCATATACTGACCTATTTTATTTTCTAAATATTACCTATGAAGTATACCAACTTTAATTTATTTTTGAAATTATGCACAGTAAATTAATTAATAGCAGTTAAAAGCTTGGTTCACTTATCTTGTCGTCAAAGCCAAGAAATAACTACATCATCTCCCAGATAAAAATCAATCATATGTAATAAAAATTCCACTGTTTTCCTAGGATCTTACGGGTTTGGGTGGTTTTTCCAACATTGATATAGTTCATGTTAAAAGTACCACAGAATCACAGAATGTGTAAGCTTGAGGGGATCACAGTGGGGCATCGGGTCCAACCTCTCTGCTCAAGCAGACTTATCCTAGAACACAGGCACAGGATTGCATCCAGATGGTTCTTGAATATCTCCAGTGAGGGAGACTATCCAAACTGTTTGGGCAATCTGTTTGGGTATTTCAGATTCTTTAAACTGACTTAATAAATTTTACACTAAATTTTACTGAGCATTTTTACCAATTCCACAGCAACACACATTTCTTATGGATATAGCAAAATTATTTGAAAAAATGCAGAACAAAAAGGCAATTAGGTTTAAAAGTGTGGAGTTAACAATAATGAAACAATTTGCAATTACATCAAGAAAAAGCAATGCAAAGCAAAATACAAATATAATAAATTGAGGACATGGACTAATGACCAGCGTGGGTTTTTTCAGAGGAAAAATAAACTATCAAACAAAAAGACCCTTCTAAACCTATCTTGTAATTCTACTTGAAGGATTTGGCTAAAAAAATCCAAAACACCACCAAAAACCAAACCAAACAAAAATTTCACTAAAATTTCAAACTACAACCGTAAGTTATTTTCTTTGAGTATGTTCTTTCTATTACATACTTAAAAGAACACACATTTCAAAAGATGTTAGAAACTCCACTATCAAACAATATTAAGGACAACCACATGGGCAAAACTTCAACCAAATTACCCCAGTAACTCCAAAAGCATGAAACCTAAACAAACTTTCTACAGCCCATCCCTTATCTGCCAATATTTCAAAAATCTCAAAATTGCAAGCTATGACTGCAACACAATTTTGAAAATTTTCCATCAACCATTTGAAGTCTTCTAACTGAAATCAAAGACAACAAACTGCCATTTCTTCCTTTTCTTTAGTGTTTGTACAGAATTTTGTCTCAGATGCTAATTGTCTATATTTCAAAGCTAGTTAAATTATGTTCATCTAATTACCTCAAGTTTATACTAAATGCTGCATCTAGGTCGATTATATCCTTATAGGTAAACTGTTTCCAACTTTATATTGAGAACATGAAGCATTGTTTGTACTTCTTTCTCATTCACAATGACACACAGTTCATCTGATCTTCTGTATCTTAAAATAAAAAAAAACTTTCTTCACCAGAGACAATTACCTCAAATTTGATAGCAGAATGGTCACAACTTTAAAAGTAAGAGCAAATACTGACAGTATTTCTTAAATGGAGCTTAAGCCAAAGTTTAAGCACTGTCTTTAGCATGTGAATATATTTGCCATATAAAAACTGGTAAAATCCACATCAAGGAGTCTTATGTAACAAAGAAAATTTCAATATGGACAGCATTATCAAGTGCCTCTACAAAGATCAGACTACATGGTGTTTACAGGAACAGTGATTTCAGAACCTTTTTGGAATCTGCTGCTTCTTATTCACAATTCATCTCTACTTTTTGCTTCTTATTTCTCTATTTGATAGACACACATCATTTTGAAATCATTCACTTCTTCTTCCTTTGCTTACAACCTACATTTTCTTAGGCAAGAGTGACCAACTTCTTAAATGTTTGAGAATCTTACTTGCCCAGACAAGCACTTGGGCTAACGAATACAAGATTACTATGGAAAGAATTGTTGCAGCATGAAGAGAGGAAATAATAATAAAAAGTAAGGAATATGATTGGCAATTCAGGAGAGAAACTGCAACACCAGGAATCACAGCTTAGATTTGCTGGAGTTTATTAATTTCAACTCAGCTCCATGGTGACTTCTCTTGTGCTTTGACCACGCTCATATTTATTTGTGTACCAATCTCAGAACAGATCACTGGATCAGAAACAACATAGGACTAATAGACATCCCATACTGCATCACATATAGCCCTTGAAAACTTCAATCTTTGAGCAAGACAAAGCAGATGATGGAGCCATCTCAAGCCCATCAGATTCAGTAACCTAAACTGGATGGATGCCATGAAAGAATACATGAGAAGAGGGTACAGCACTATAAAACAAAAGCCATACAATATGATAGACTGCACCAGCAGAGGATGTAAGTTAAGATAAAAGCTCACAGCATAGAGTTATTAGTCACTATAGGAACAAGCAACTTTTGACCCAGCCACTGGAAAACACAGACCCACAAACTCATTGCCAATGGAATGATATTTTATACCGTTATTCCAATACAGGATAATAAGCATTAGCATTGATGTGAGTGCTTGTCTTTAAAACAGTGTCAGCAGCTGAACAAATAAAGGAATTCTTCTAAGTCAAAAACCGAAAAACCCATGTTTTTTCCTGAGAAGTTTTAGAGGAGGAAAAAGAGAGGAATAAGCCATACAAAACAAAGACAAATGAAAAACCCAGAAATGCTACAGAATCAATTTTCAAATTGATTTTTCAAAGAAAAAGTTCTGAAAATTATACAAAAGAGGTCCAGAACTTAAGGCAGAAAGCAGTTTTAGCCACAGTTTGTATAAATAAAATCCTTCTCTTAATTTTTAAAACAAAGGGAAAGGGTACCAAAAAAAAAAAAACCCTACCAATCTTACCTGACTGTTCTTGTCCATCAGTTCACTGATAGTTAGGTTTTGTTTTTCTATCTCACGATCCAGTTTCTTACACTTCAGTTTCCATTGGCGGATGGTCTCCTGGGCTCTCACCTTCAAATCTTCTCTTTTTCTCTCAATCTCTAGCCTGAGTGCCTCTGAATGCTTGAATTCAGTGAGATACCGTTCTGCTTCCTTGGTACTCTCTTCTACCTGTTGAGCTAACTCAGCAGACTGCAGTTCAGTTTGTCTACGTCCATTCTCACAAGCCTTGTAGCAATTCTGTATCTCCTTTAGCTGGTCCAGCATTTTTTCCTGCTGCTTCTCCCTATTTTCCAGGTCAGATGTTAACACCTGGAATCATCACAGGACAATACAAACACTCTTTAAAGATATGCAGTATGAAACTCTCAAACAACATACAGCAACATTAAATCACATTTTTATTTAAAATATGAACAGCATAAAAGATCTGATTGACTATCAAGGAAAGCACTATTAACTCAGAGAATCTCCACCTCTGCAGGGGTAAAGAATTTGAACACAAGACATAAAATACATACTACTCAATTCTTTCTGCATTTGTTCCTCTTCCGGTTGTTCCTGTTATTTTTCTGTATTGCACGTTTGAGATCAATCATTGGCCATATATTACACACTGTACAAATAAGAAATAAACCTAATAGCAAGATATAAGGAGACTAATGTAAACAGATGAGAGGAAAATGAGAATTGGAAAGGAAGAAACAGCATTCACCACAACCACAGTAATTTATAGTATATGAGCTAGTTGTTACCCAGTTTTATGCTGGCTACCTTTATGAAAGCAACTTGCTACATATAGGTATATTTAATAGTACTGAATACAAAGAGAATACAGCAGCTTGGTAAATGCTTCTACAACAAGATGCAAAGATGTCTGAAAATGTAAGAAGCATATATAAGCCTTTCAAAAACGAATTAAATTGAAAACACCCCTTTTAAAAATAAAGGACACTGCATTTCTCAAATTGTATTTCTCTGAACAGCTGCATAAGAAACTCAGGAAAAATAGTGTCCATACACCTTCTGAAATGACATGCTCATAAATCAGTTTTTGAAGACACACTAGCAAAATTGTATTTTACTAGGATCATCATGCAGATATTCACATTAGTATTCTGTGTTTTGGACCTATTTAGACTGCTTTCATACAATTCAGTCTTTTCATCAATGAAAGATGAATTTGATAGATCTGATCTATAGCCAGTCAAACATACTATCAAGCCTCAGGGAATTGAAATACTTTAGAGATGAGGATTAGATTTCAGAATGACTGAAAAAAAAAAAAAGCAGATGTAGCCTGAAATAAACAGACTGCAATTCAGAATGGACAAGGGAAAAATATTTTATTTATGAAAGGATAGGCAACTTTACAGATGGATATAGAATGACTATTTAGACAAAGATACTTCCACAGGGTTTGGGGAAGGAGGGAGACTTGGGCTTGCTGGTAAGGGCTCTCTCCTTGTCAGTTTGTTAGTGTAGTTTGTTTTTTTCCCTTCCAAACCAGGCCAACACCTCCTGGGAGGCAGTCAATTGTATCGATCTCTTCAGGACAGTATTTGCTGCCCAAAAAAGATAATCAAAACAATCTCACAAGCTACAACTAGCTAAGTTTTAATCAAAACAAGCTTCATTTCCAACGAAAACAGATTATAATTCTTCTTTAAAGACAAAGATTCAAATTGAATATAGTAGAAGTTAAAAATTGCCTCATAAAATACAATCAGATATTACATTTACCATTCCACAGATTTTCTAAAATAGGTCATCATTTTTTCAGTCATGTGATTACACATGCTATTATCACTTCCCATTTCATGTCTTTCTGGAGACACCACAGAGGATATCAGACTAAATTGATATAGTACTCAATGCTGCATCATTAAAAAGTAGTTATTTATATATAATTTCCCCAGAGTACACACTTCATTAACCAAACTATAGCCCCACAAACTCTTAAATGAAATATGAGTCTAAGCTTAAACACAGAAAATAATGTTCAATTAACTGCAAAAATTCCTCTTATTATGTAGAAGTAAATCAACCTCCAAGTTATTGATTTACATTAGAATAAAAAAAGAGGAACATTTGTTTTAGATATTTACCTTGAAGCGCAACTAATTTATCAACATGAATTATTTGCATGAGGACAAAAATTGGATTTTGACATGGCTGTACCAATATAAATGTGACTTTTAATGTTTCATTTTTACAAAATGTGTAAATAAGATAAATCTTAGCAAAGAGTTTGAACTTTGCTTAAGAGTTAAGCCAGCACAGACCCAACAGTTGAAAACAGGTGGAAAACAGCATCATAACAAGTCAATATTTCATGCAGTCAACTCTGTAAAGCAAGAGGATAAAATAACTCCACACACAATTTCTGTATTGAAACAGGAGTCCCAAATGTACTGATCTGTACTTTTTAATTCCTAGCTGATGTACAATAAATGTGTATCTCTGTGTTAACATGGGTGCAGTAGCCAAAATTCTGTCTGATCTATAAGGGCTTGGGCTACTGGCACTTAAGAGTTTCATTTGTAGAATAAAAAGTAAGAGTAAATTTTAGTGAGAATATTAATCAATATTTATAAGCCTGAAATACTTATATTACTGAAGCATTCTAATATGAAATAAACATATCAATAATTATCCCTCAGAAAAGCTGAAATATTTTAACAAACTGACTGCTGTACTGGACAATACTATAAGAATACTAACACCAAATTCAAATGAAGAGTAATTAGTAAATCAAACATTTTTCCAGGCACGAGAGTCTAAAAACTGTTACGGAGAAAGTAGAGTATTGCATCTTTATAATTTGTGCACTCTGTTTATTTCTTAGCCATAATAGTTAAATCTCAATAGTTAGCCGTAACAGCCATATCTATATGGCTTCATGCAGAGAAATGTATTTAAGATAGTTGTATACATTTGGAAGATCTTATAGCTGCACCTTTCTGTAAACTACAGTAGCTGAAATAAATATTAAATTTAAAAATTAAGATTGAACTCACTTCTAAACATGAGCTTAAAAGTATGTTTTAACCTTTTTCACCTTCTCCATTTTACATCACATTGCGATTTTATGGCAACTGTTGGAGGCTAAATGTACAACGCACACAACTCAAATTGTTGCAAACAATGACATTCGAATAAATCAAAAGAAACTTCTAGTATCACATGTACATCAGAGGCAAGTTGGATCCTCCCCACTAAACAAAGATAAATTACACCCAAGTCAAACATGACTGGTCACTTCCAACTGGGAATCAGACTATCTGATAGGAGCAGCTGTTAGAACAGGCTTGACAAAATGCTTTGTTAGTACACAAGTTTAGAAATTCACATCCTTGCATTCCTTGATGTCTCATTAAAAGAAAAACACACTAGCTATTTTCCTGTTACTACCCCTTTAGGAGAAAGGCAGTGGGAAGCAGATAAGAAGTACAAAGTATTTTCTGTTGAGAAAATGAGGGAAGTCAATGATTTCTAACTCAGAGAAATGACAATGACCCCAACTGAGCACTCTTGCATGAGTATTTTCAGGGCAGGAAATTAGTATTATAAAATCATTCTGACCCTTAAGAAAGCATGTTCTACAAGCAGAGGTTTAAAATAATTGTTTTTCTGTGGATTTTTACCCCATTAATTCCTGTCACCAAAATAATTAGTTTCTCAGGCACAACAAAACAAAAAGAAAAGAATGTTTTCAGTTAGTTATGGGCTTTATTGACCAGCCAGGATACAAATGCTGATGGACACCAGGAAATGAGTTCTGCTCGTCTTATCCTCTATAGAAGCACTTTAGGTCTTTTTAAACTTATTCAATGACTGAATTTCATAAAGCATGTAGGAACTTATTTTGAGAAGGTCACTTTCCTCCAAATGTAATTTGATGTATTAGTTTGATTTAAATCAGGAGAGAAGCTGACAAAGTAAGGGAGCACCAGAAGTTACCTGAACAGTATAGTCCTGCAAAGCTATGAAAAGACAAAAAATAAATTCCTAAATTTGAATTTCCAAAGTGATGTAATATCATTTCAAAGTACCTTCATTAAGAAAATAAATACAAAATCCCTTTCTTACAGAATGCTAAAATACAAGCAGAACAAAAAGTGAAGTCCCTGACTACTGAAATAATACACATGGTTTTGCAAACAAACTCTTTTGTCCTGACAGTCAGAGATGACAGAAGAAAATTGTTACTGTTCAGGCATACTACTACCAATGACAAATCTAGACAAGAGCAAGAAATACAGAAATTTCACATCTTAAATAAGAATGCTACTGCCTACTTGGATCTCATTTTATGGTCAAAGTCTTTTAGTTAAAATTCCAGTACAAAAGGCTACTCTTGTCCTTTTCACAGAGAATCACATTAAACATTATGTGCTTACCATAAAGAAGACTACTAATACTTACCATTGTATTATTATATTGCATCTAATTACTAAAAAAAGGGAAGTTGTGACCTACTTTTGTTACTCTACTGCACTCTCTCATAGAACAAGGTATCTAAATTTTAAAGTTGAACTTTAATTCTGAGGAATGGTGGAATGGGGAATAAGGAAGTACTACTTTATAAACATAGTTCCAAAACCCATTATTAATGGTAAGTGCTGATAAAATCAGATGAACTTTTCTTTGCACACGGGAAAGAGAAGTAATCCAAACCATGAAATCATGGGCAATAGCAAATACCATTTTTGGTATTACATGGGAAAGGAAAAAGTCAGCAAACTCAAATCAGTTTTCAAAGCTACACAACAATAACAAGCATGACAGCTACTCTTATTTTTAAAGGTTAATCCCTAATCTGATATATCACCTAATGTTAAACAGATGAGAAATTATTAAAAAAAAAAAAAAGCCACCAAGTAAAAAGCAACAAAACCCAACTTACCTGTATGTGCATTACAAGCTGTGCTTTCTCCTTCTCCTTACGGTCTATACATCTCTTCAATTCTTCTACCTCTGACATTACAGCATTATGACTCAGCTTTGCTTTAAGTTCCAAAATATGTTTCTCTAGATCTTGCTTCTCTCTCTCATATCTTTCAGCTACTATAAAACAGCAAGAACAGAGCAACAGAGTAAGTAGAAATACCAGCTTGTGGTTAATTAATTTTATCTCATTTAAGTTTTGGCAATTTGCTTCTCTACTCAAGACTATTCTAGAGCTACTGATTTTGACCAAAACATCCGTGAAAAATGGTGTAACCTGTATCATAACCTAATAACATCTTACTGAATGAAACAGTACTTTTCAGTCATTTTATAGGGGTTTCCACTCTTCCCTCTGAACACAGCTGCTCCCCTCAAAAAAAAAAAAAAAAAAAAAAAAACCCCAACAAAACAACAAAAGAACCAAAGCCCCAGCAAAAGTGAATAAAATAAAATAGGATGGAAGAAACGGTGAGGAAGTTCTGGTATAAATGAAATTTGGCCATCAGCTTCAAGGCCAAGGTTTTATCTCACCAGAGTAATACTTTCCAATTTGAAAGTCACATTATCTGTGAATTTTATGTCTGAATCCTGAAACTACAACCAAATGCTTTGATAAGAGTAAGCTATAAATTCTCTCAATCAGAAATTCAACTACATTTAACTACAACCAAAAGTTTTGATAAGAGTAAGCTATAAATTCTCTCAATCAGAAATTCAAAGGTCTTTAGTCATAAATATCTACTAGAGGCAAGAAAAAAGAAAAAAAAAATCTCAATTTGTCTTCTTCCTGTATATCTTTGAAGAAACAGAAATAACACAGCAAGGTGAAACACAACAGCAAAAATTATAGAAATGTATGTATGTATTTTAACAGTTACAGTACATTTTCATTTTCTTCATCTTTTTACAACTGTTTTGATTTAGAAGATCAATAGGAAAATTAAAATATGCTTTTATTAACATGAAAGGCATAGTTTCAAATAAATTAACTTTTAAGCAGATACATTAAGATGATTGGAGAAAAACTGAAATTGTTATTTAGCATTACATTTCTGAAGCGAAGCCACATACAAAATCTAGCCCATTTCCAGTGCTTTGTATGAGATTTGTAAAATATGGAATCAGAGTCCTATTTTAAAATCCAAGATAATTCAGAAACTGAAATACAAAAATATGGAAATATTTCATTAGCCAAACCAATTAAACATTCCCATAGACACTGGACTCTAGAACAGAGTAACTATTTCTCTATTACCTTGAATAGTACATTTCTATATTAATAAGGAGAAACAAAGACTTTTTCCCTTTTTATGCTTAAATACAGATAAAAAAAGTTTAAATACAGATAGATAACTAACAATTAATTGAAGACCTTGCTAAACTAATTTAGGTAAAGTAATTTAATATGCAATTATATCTTGAAATTGTTTAAAGTATTTGTCTTCTAAATAAAACTATTCCAACTCTAAAACTCTAATACAGTGCAAACAGAAGCCCTGACTGCATCATACAGAAAAAAATTTTTAACCACATAGGAACATGTTGCTTGGAAGTTCTACCAGAAAGTCATCAGCCTTATTAACTACCTAATGAATTACTCTTGTTATGATTTTCAAGATGGCAGAATTCAAACTGCAAATGGACTGAAATGCAAGTTTTCTGGAAAATTATTACTTAAAAATAATACATGCTTCTTCTGTAAAAACACTATTCAGTTTGCTGCAATCGTCTCATTTGTTTTAGCCATGCAAATCAAAATATTTTATCATAAATTAACTGTCATTGCTATTTGTCTGTTAATATTCAGGTGCCAATATGTATTAGCCTAAATCTGAGGAATTAATTGGCTGGTTCTGTTGAAACAATAGAAGAATTAGACTGCAACTCTAAGATAAAATTAATGTCCGTGCCTACTAACTAGTTTGCAGGTCTCTAATGCAAAATATTAGTTGTACCTGCTCTAATTCTCCTGTCATCATCTTGTACATCCTGGTAGCTCTGGCGATGCGTAGCAGCATATGAAATTTGATGCTGCATTTCCACGCGATCTTCTTCTGCTCTCAAAAGCTGGGAACGAAGATCCTCAATCTAAAAGATACACACAAGCATCAAAAGTTTAATGAAAAACAGAACAAAAAGGTAAATATCCTACTTTTATTAAGCACTAAAAAATATTGCACTAAAATATTTATAAAGAAATCTTGATAGTACTGAAGATGGTAAACAAAAAGACAAACTACTTCCTAATTACAGGCCACAAAGTGATTATTCAAAATTAAAGGAAATCTTTTAATTTATGTTGACAACAGAGGAGCATTAATTTCTCTAGACAAAACAAAATTACCATAATATATGTTTGCAATTGTCTTTTCACATAGCTAGTGAAAATGTCTATACAAATTTAATAAACAATATGTTTTATTTAAATTGTGCTCCTTAAGAATATAATGTATCTATTCATAAAAGACACAGAGGCTCTTCACATTTTTCCTTCCTATCATATATAGTATAGCACTTACAAAGATGACAACACGTAGGAAAACTGAGAAAATCCAACATGCTAAAGTTGAAGAAAAATATCTCTAATCCATATTACCCTATATTCAATTTGCAATGATTTAAATTCAAAACAATAATATAGCTAACTCAAACTTCTTCTAGATACACAAATCAAACAACTAATGCTAAAATATGAAAATGCCAATTGCCTTCTTCCTAGTTATTTCAGTCTTTTTTTCCAGCCCTGCTAAAAGACAGATGTTTTGGAGAAAGGACTTTTTTTCTAAAGCTATAATCCAAATTCCTACAAATTTTAAGTTTAATCATATATGCAACAATAGCTATTGCTTAAAGCACACTTCAGATACTTTTTCAGGTATTTGTTTATTTACTTTTATTGCATGTTACAATGTAAGAAATACTTCTAGGTCATTCATTTATCTGATTTCACCAATTACAGCACATGCTTTGCAGAACAATGATTACTATTATAGAAGTTGTTCTAAAGCACATTATGAAAGGAAATTTCACATGTGTTTATGTACTGAAAACATATAATTTCCATCACTACTATAATTAATACATATGAACACATACACATAAAAGTTTGGAAAGCAGAAAAAGTCTAACGAGCTCAGTCCACATATTATACACACTTAAATCTGTCCTCCTATATCTCATTTTTTCCTTCATAGAACAATGTTATCAGAGGATGAGATAGGAATATTAAACAAAAAGACTCAGACACAACCTAATATGAAAACCATAGGATTTTTACCACACTAAAGCAGTTACCTGATGCAAAAGAGCTTCTCTACTGCCTTCAGATTCACTCAACTTTTTCCGGGACTGCTCCAATTCCTGCTCAAGCTTTCATTTCAAAGGATGATGAAGAAAGAAAAGCAATGTAGGCATCATAATATAAAAGTGTATTTTAACATCTAATTTTGACCCAAAATCATCCATATAAGCATCTATCTAAAATGTGGTATAACCTACACAGTATTTTTATTTGTTGAAAATTTTAAGAAAACCTAAATTTGTACTAAATCCCTGCAATATTTATTTAAATTACATAAAAAGAATTTTATTTATAGTCTATAATTTTTGTACAATATTCTGTATCACATAAGGATACAAATTCATTTATATTATCCAGAACAAAAATCACAAAAGCAAAATTTACTGGGTTATAAGTGAAAAAATGGAAGATAAGTTTCAAAAACATAGTCCCTGGATTTGAAACAAACTTTCAAACTCAAAATTAAAAATTACTTAATATTTTAAGTCATCTTTGGTAAATAGTTTATATGATGAAGTTTTAAAGATGACATGCACTGGTAGAACTGTAATTGGTAAAACCTATAGGGTTTCTGTGTTGTGCAAGATTATGTATTTGAACTATTCTGGAAACAAGATGTCTAAAAAATTGAAGTGTCCTGAATTTCACAAAACTGAAAGGTTTTCTAAAAACATGATATTCAAAATATGTAATCAGAAGTAGTCGTTAAATTGATGACCATTAAAAAAAAAAAACAACCCAGAAGCAAAAGCTACAAAATATTTTCTGACTTATTCCATAAATAGTTCAACGATCCACTTGGAAATAAATACAGGTTTTGACAGCAGAAATTGTTATTGTTGAGATAGCAATCTCAAGGAGGATGTTGAGAGTCTGGCAAATGGGCAAAGTAAACAGGACCAACATTAAGGGAATGAAGAGAACAACATAACATAAAACATTGCATAAAGGGGTATAACTTTGAAAGATGCTAAACTTGATGCAAGTGGAAAAAAAAACCTAGGAAAAGTGTAAGAGAGCCCTACCATCCTGCTAGAATAGAAATACAAGAAATGTTGTTTTCTATGAAAAGAGAGTGAAATATAGCAACAGATCTGTAAGAGTAATTAACAATAATTATGGTGCAAAATAACCAGCATGAGTTAATTGCAGGAATGAAGAAAAAGCTGCTTTGAGCTGCTTCAAAAAAGCAACAGCAGACTACATACAAAGTCAGAGACAAAACAGAGAAAGATATCAAGGATAATGCCCAAGTTTTAAATCTGTTTGTCTGGAAGGATGGAAGAGTCATTAGAAGTACCATATTATAACTGATGAGCTTTGAAGGAGAGACACAAGCTGAGCAGAGCTACTATATTCACAGTGTCTCTGATGCAGAAAAAAATTCCACACCTTGTATTTTTAAGGAGTAAAGGAAGTTTTGTTCTGTTGGTTTCTCAGAAAAAGGAAGCATACACTGTAACAGATGACACTATATACTCAATTAAAACCAAACAAAAAGGAAAAAATTAAGTCTTACCTGGTGTTTTTCACTTTCATATTTCACAAGTTTTTTTCTTATGAGTTCTTCTGTTTCATCTGCCTTAGCATCTTGCTTCCTTAAAACCTTTAGAGGAGAAAAATATATTGTAAACCTCATCACAAAATTTAAAGAAGCTATCATTCCAAGGCTATTAAAATTAAAGAATTTGCTGATACATTTAAGAAAGAAGATCTAGACAAATGCTTTCTCCCTGCATCTAATATTTCCACGTAGAGCCAATGTATATTGTTATGAAAAGATAAATATAAGTTCATGCATACATAAACACACCCATGCAGAGAACAGGGACAAACACAAAGTCTAAAGCAGCACTAACATCCTTCCGATGTATAGAGCTCCAGACACTCACATTGACCCCAAATACCTTTAGATTAAGGTCTAAAAGGCTCCAGAGATCCCCTACAGATTAGCTATGTACTTACCAGAGAAAAAGAATATATTCTCTAATGAAAACATGCATGTTATGAAATACAATGAACTGTAGTCAAGAAAACACTACTATAAGATTGTGTTAGAAGTCAAAAGAAAAAAAGAAAAGGAAAAGGTTATTTCTTCAGAATCTGGTCAAATGCTTAGAGTCATAGAACTTCAACTGGATCAACTGAAACTTTCTTGATCAAAAGTTACCAACATTGATGTACCCTTCCTTGACAACAATAACAAAAATAAAACAAATCCATGTGGACTTTGCCCACTCCCTCTCAGACTGAGGTATCTAAAACCACATGTGTACACTTCCTAACCATCTTAGAAAAATAAAAGTGCATTAAACATCAATTTCAACATCTTGTCCATCTGCAAACCAACACTATTTGCAAAATGTGGCCAATCACTGGCAAAGCAAGTATTAGACATGACATATTAATGACGCGTAATATTTGCAACATAAACAACCCAAGTTTAGATATCTCAAGCCACAGCAAAATCATTGGCTCATTTTAAATATCACTTAGAAACATCACCTGAAAGAGCTCACTAGCCATATACTGATAATTTGCCATGAATTTCTGTAACTGTTTATACATCAGTCTTTATCTGTGCAACATGACCAAGCATTTTTCAGAAATCAATTAATTAGGTACCTTAGCACAAATCTCTTACTTTCAACCCATATCTTGAAGCCTAAGTGCATCTATTCCTTCCATAACTACATGCTATAACAACAGAACAACAAAAAAATAGCCTTTCCAAAAAGAAATGACTTTTTCCCAGTCTGTCATTTGCATGCAGCATTTTATTTTACATTTTAAAGGAATATCCTTGAAATTTGTCCCTATAAATTGTGCCATTTCATTCAGTTTTTGAACATTGCCTCTTCACTGTATAGCGGAGAGCAATTTCAGTGTATGAAAACAGAATACAAGATATTAATCAACTTCAGTGAAGCTTCAGAAGTTTTGGCTTTTTAAGTAGCTTTCTGGAGAAAATAAATAGCTTTATATACTTACCTCACTCTTATAACCTCACGTCAGTAAACATAAGGCTTTCAGAATAGTTTGGATTACTCTTCTGCCTGAACAGCTTACATTAAAATCTGAGACCATGGAAGACATTAATCATAACTATGCCACTGAAAATATTATGCCACATAAAGATATGTGGCATACTTTTAGTCATACTGATCCCTAATCAGATAATAGTAGACTGTAACACATTTAAGGTATTTCCCTAAGTATTCAGTAGAGATTTAAATCCATTATTCCAGTCAACTTATAAAACTCAACACTACACAAATTTTACTCAAAAAGCCTCTTGGGAGAAGTCCCAAAAAGCAACGTGAACAAAAGTCTAAGGTCCTCTCTTCAGCTAATGCTGTTTTTGCATTACCCAAGTTGACTGGGTTTTTGTTTTAGTTTTCATTTTTCTGTTTATTTTTAATGACCAGAAGTACCAGTTAGTTCAGAACAGCCTACGTGGAATATATGATGGCTATTAACCGCAATTACAAAATTAGAAGCTTTGTTATCGACAGTCAACGTTAGGTCACCTTCATTTTTGGCACTAAATTAATAATTAACATAGTACCAAACATGTATGTTTTCATGTGCAGATTTGGCTAGGGATGTCAGAATCAGAAAGAAAATATTACAGCTGGGTTAGATTCAGGAATACTAGTAAAATTTTCAAAGATTACTCTTGCTGAAAACAAAAAATATCTCTGCATCAGTAGCACATCCTAATTCCCAGAAAAAAACCATGAAAATAAATATGCCATTTCAACTTCACTGACTGATTTTCAGACTATTAAATAGGAATAATTTCAAACAAAAATGCATCCTTTACTATAACTGATACTATAAATACAACCTTCACTTTTATTTTCTGCATGTTGTAAAAATAGCCCATAGCCATTTCATTTTAAGGAAAAAAACAGCTTAAATAGACAGATATAGATACCCCAGAGTTAAAATACTGCAAAAAAAAAAGAAGAAATGTTACAGTAAATGAAACATACTGTATGTGCACTGCTTGGATTGTGAAACATACATTGTACTAGTAGGTGCCAGGTAAGCAGTTAATCAAAATGTCATAAGGAAATGGAAACATCTGGTCATCCACAGCCAGGCAAATGTCAATGGTTACTGACAATTCAGAAATTGTACAGGTAATAGTTCATTCTGTGTTTTGCCTCCTTCCTGTACTCCTTTTTAAATAATTCTCTCTTGCTGCTTTGTGCCACACTTGTTTTTCCTCCACTAAAGATCACTATACAAGCTTTCTATTGGGAGTGGTAAAAGAAAAAAAAAATGAATTATGTAAGCATCCAACTTGTCCCCAAAGAAGGGGTTGAGGAAATCAAATGTCAAAAATGGGAACTAGGAAAAGAATGCTAAGGACAACAGTTCAAGCACAAACACTCCTCTCCAAAGGCTCCCAAACAGCAGGCTGACACTGCCCAGAGAAGCTGAAGCACCAAGGAATGGGAACAGGCCTAGAGTCAACAGGATTCTCCTACCAAGATCCACCTCTGAAAGCATTAGTGTCCAAGTTGGTCTGGAAGAGACTGACAAGAAGGTTGATAATGCCTTGGAGGGGGCAGGTAATATATGAGGCCACGAGGAGACAAAGAACTTCCATGTACAAAGGTCTTCGGAGCATGGCTTTGGGAGGGACCAGCTACATGTTCCACTGCCTGCCTAGGTGGTCAGGCTAGATGAACTTTTGCTTTGACCCAGGAGAGCAATTCTTACAGGTCTTTATAAAGAGCTCACTAGCATAGGACAGCTTTAGACTACAAATGTAACTGGTATACCCCAAATGACCATATCTCATCCGCATACACATAGTATCTGTTGAACCCCAAAACTTCAGAAACGTAACTTACTGCTTCATAGATCGATTTTTCTTACACATGAGAAAAATTATGGGGATGATTGTGGAGCAACTCAAGTTCTCAATCTTTCCAACTTATGATAACCTTTCAAGAGCAAATCATAATGTTTACAGCAACGTAAGCATACTAACTTTTCTTAGGGTTTGGGTTTTGGTCTCAGTTTGGTTATGCTGTGTTGTTTTTTTTTAAAACAAAACCAGATTTTTTGAAAGCTGTGTACAGACCACAAACCAAAACTTGCTCTTTCAGAGTGAGACTGATCAGTGAGTTTTTCGTACTATCACAAACATACAAGCAGAATAGGATCATGCTATGGTTTGAAGTAAAGTAAAAACGTACCACATCCTAATCTGGATGGAAGTACTTTCCCTAACTTGCTACTTAGTGATTAGCATGGCTCCAAGTATGCTACCTAAACGTACCAGCCAGGCAGTTAAAAAGAGACTACCTAGCTATTTCAGTGACAGATATGTATGAGACTTGCTCCTGTTTCAAGCAAGAGTCAGATTCAAACTACAATCAAAACAGAAACCATTTGCCACAGGTGGAATAGCACAGAGCCAAAGGAGCAAGTATCAACAATGCACTAAAAAATCCAGGTGGCTCAGAGCACCGATCAAGTTTATGTTTGTCTAAAAAGATCAGTGATAAAGATATGCAAAAAACAATGTTCAGTAACTCTTCTGGCCATCAGTTTATCCCACTCTCTGTCCACTAGCTTCTTGCAGTTTATGGTATTTGTAGCAGGAGGCAAACCAAATCTAAGTACACTGCTGCACAAGGAGAAAGTTAAAAAATGCTTCCTGGCCTACCCAAGTTACTCGCTTAGGACATAACTGTAGTCACTGCCTTACCACAGCCAGTGGATCCAAAAGCTTCAAGAAAGATGATTCTGTTCACTTAAGCATGCCAAGCATGAGCACATGGACACATTTCACCAAAATCCAGGAAGCCAAGCACACAATTTTGTAAAGCCATCCAGAACACCCAATGCACAGAAAAGAATGCAAAACAAACATTTTTAAGAATGATGCTTGCTCTTGTTTTAGAAAACAGATGTATAAATGCAAACAAAACCTAAGAGGTGATGGTGTCTTTATTTTTAAAGAAAAAGAAGCACTGAGGAATATAGAAAAAATTGAGATATATGATTTGCATTAATTTTTTTTTGCTAATTGCTATTTTCTAATTTGCAGTAATTGCTGTTTAAATGTACCAATACACAATATGGTAAAAGATTCATAAAATGTATAAAAACTGTTTTCTGTTTAAAGATACAAGTACACACAGCACAGACAGGCTAAAGATTCAAAGTAAAAATGCAAATTTAAAACTTAAAGATACAAAATTTTATATGTCAAACTTTCTTAATGGTCAGTATACACCTAGATATCTTCTTGGTTCATAATCAGCCTATGATTATAGTAATACTACAACACAAAGTTTGCACATTATACAAAAGACTGAGAGAAAGAAAAACAGACAAGAGAAAGGCCAAAATAAATGTATCATCATGTTCAGTTAGATCCTGAAAATATATAATTTAATAATTGGAATTTAGGAAGGTGATTCTCTTAAGACAGTAAAACACTGACAAGCAGTGGTCAGCTATAGGCACTGCACTTTACTGAAAAAATAATAGCAATAATCTTCACCAATTTCACAAGATTCCTTAATTAGAGCAATTACTGATCACATGCAAAAGTCAAATTTGATTTGGTTTGAAATGTGTAACAAGCAAACTAATGAAAAAATTGTATCATTAAACAGCCACAAATGCTTTAAATAATATTTCTCTGCAAATCATTCAGGTTATATTAAATGACAGGATTTCAAAACTCAGTCCAAACACTACCCTCCTTTCCAGTAATGTTACTTGGGAAGCATCTTGGAGAAATAAATGAAAACAGAAGTAAACATCAATAGAACATTACATCTGTGAAATGATTACTGCAAGACTGAGGCCACTGTCAGAGTTAAGAGTCCATCTAATTACTCACAATTCAAATTACAAAGGACAAGAAACAGAATAATAAAGTAATAAGCTCAAAATTATGCAGAAACCGGTTTCATCCAAATAACAATTGCAGCAAAATATTTATTTACTTTATTCTCACTAAGCTGTGAAAAGTACACAAGGCAATTCAAGTACATTCTTTCTAAAATACAGCAAATTAAACTGTATTTTAGAAAGGGGTTCCTCAGGAAAAATAACTTACAAAAATAAAATAGAATTTATAGAAGAAAGGATTAAACCATCTTAATTCACAGCTGGACATCTTAGGGGAATAGAAGGTCAAGGATGTACTTAGTATTTCATATTCCTTTTGCATGAAATTCAAAAGATGAGCTACCAAGAATAAATGTACATAGCCTGAAGGCTCATGATCACATAGACTGTGATCATTCATATGATCTATGAAAGATCATATGAAAATTCTTTGAACTACATTTGAACTCATTCACTTGAATTCAAGTTTTCTTTCTAAGGAAACTATGGCAGTGTCAATGCATCTTTAGAGATTACAAGGCATCATCCTTTTAAAAGGATAAAATAAGATTGTTCCATTCTGCAGATAACACTATCAAATCACACCAATACATTGCACTAGGCATCCCTTCCTCAGCCTGAAGGCACAACTGAAAAATCTACAAATGGACAAAGGAATATTAAGGAGCAATGAAAACTGAAAATTCAGCACTCTAGCTCTTTTCACCCATTAGGGCACCAACTGGAGGGAAAATGAAACAGTAAGTCTCTCTGAAATACTGGCAGAAGGATTCCAAGCCTTTTGATAAATGCTACTTTTTATCTATATCAAAAAAAGCATCTCATCTTCTAAAATATGATGTCTTTGAATAGTCTCTAGCTTTACATGAAATACATAGCATCATTAGCAAGGTTCCTCAATATCACTGCACAGTGTAACACCTTCCCAAAAGCTATGCTGCAAACACTAAAAGTGAAAACCAAGGAACTGCATATTTCTTCTCAATTATAGTATCTGATTGTACAGACAGAGATAACATTACAAATCGTGTCTTAAGCAGAGTGAAATAAAAAGTCATACTATGTTAAGACACATTTACCAAACAGGAGTAAAATCAAAAAGAAATAAGTATCTTTTATACATTTTCTAAAACAAGTAGATAAAAAGCTAATAGCTGTCTCAAATTTTAAATTATATTCTAAACATTCATATTTGCCTCCTAAACGGTATTTTATATTTCATCAGGTATTCTTGAATAAAACTGAAATGCAATGAAAAGTTGTCTGGGACTACAGTGCTTTTGATTGCTTGTTGAAATAAAGTGTTCGTTTGCATGAGCAAATAAAGTTTACATTTTAGAAAATAAATTAATTGAAAAAAAACCAGCTAATGACTTGCTTTTTGTTTTGGGTTTTCAGGAAAGGCATAGGGGGTAGGTTCTTCGAAGATTTGTGGCAGTTACCAAAAAGGTCTAAATATAGTCAAGACCACATAATGAAGTACTTGAGACTGTGTTTCTGGTCATCAGAACAACACAAGCTAGACTGAAAGTTAAAAAATGTGCCAAAGATATGAGCACTTTTGCCAGTTTGACAGGTACAGGCTTACAAATGCAATACATTCCTAACTAAATCCTAAATACAAGGGAAGCTTTAATTTGAATACCTCCTGTAATTGAAGAGACATGTGTCCCAGCTGGTCCTGGCGCCGTTCTACGAGCTGTCTTTCAGCACGCATTTCTTCTTCTATCTCCTGAAGTCTTCTCTCTACTCGTTCTGATACCTTCAAAAGGGAAAAACCCATGCAGTAGGGTATTAGTGTGCCTTTAAACACATGTGAAAATATCAATGGCAAAAATGTAAACACCGTAGGGGGTAAAAGGAAAAGAGAACATAATTTTATTAAAGCAGATTTAGAATGGTAGAGAAAATGACTAGTTATAGCAGTGAATACTCCAGAAGTACTCAAGCAGGGAACCAAACTGTTATCTTGCTGGCAGTATTCTCCTTTAGGTGTATGCATATTTTTCTCTACAGTGGTGGTTCTACTCAAGCCTTAATATCTCATTATCAAGGTTAGAGCAGCCTAATGTGAAGTTGCAATACAAAGTCCTAGCTTCTCTGTTACAAGCCTTATTAACCTGTGGAGGGACATTTCTTTCACATCTCCAGCCTGCAAGACAGACCAGTGTATGCCTCTTTCATGATCCAAAATCTGTGAGTAAAAAGTAGTAAACAAGAACTAAGTACATGAGAATGACTAACAACACAAAATAATTACATCAGTGTAAGCCTTTTTCCCAATATTTTGTGAATCCATGTACAAACTAATACAAACAACAACAACAGGTGTTTATTAAAGCAACCTGGATTATGAACATAAAGGCTCAATCAGACTAGAATAACAGAATTACTTCACTTTTGCAATTCAAGCTGTTAGCAGAGAGCACCCTCTTGAGGCAGCAAATTAAATTTATTTTGTTAAAGATCAGCAAGAAAAATATTTATGTACCATTTCCTCCCTACCTTAAAACTAATTATTTTAAGCAACCAGTAGAATGCAATATATCCATTAGCAAATGATATTTAGATAAAAAAAGAAAGATAGAGATAAAAGGAGATAAAAAATAAAACACTGTTCAACTATTAGCTTTTGATCTATGTGGAGGTGAGTTCTCATCTTTCTCCACTAAACACACTTCTATTAGCATTAGGCATATGCATACATAGAAAATTTTACCATGACCAACACAACTTACGTAGCAACAGAAACAGAATTAAGGCTACACTTATGTTCTGGGCTTCACAAGGCTTAATGAACAAAACATTCTTTTCCTTTACAACAGAATACATATCTCAGAGAACACCTCTTGTTTGTGCAGCCAGATGAACAGCCAGCTTACAGTCTGGAATACTGTATTTTTTCCTAAAACCATCAGGATATGCCCGGTACTGCATTCAAACCACACGCTTTCATGAAGTAAGTGAAGTAAGTTATGAAAGCTCTGCAGCCATAATCCAGAATAATTACTTACTAAAAACTAATGTCTAGAAGATAAAGGCCACATCACGATGTTTGTTTTGACAAGTACTGCTTAGCCTTACTTGGAATTCATAAAATACTCCAGCTAACAGAAACAATGACACTATGTAGTAAGAACAGAAAATAATATTGTCATTAACCTTGTTCTATCTTTACTAAAAGCCAGGAAATAGGCTGTCATCCTTTTCCCCATACATATCTAACATAAAGAAATGAAACAGTAATGTTTTAAGATTTTTTTTTAAAGTTTTGACTATGTGTTTCCAAAGACAAAAGCTTTCTCAGCTCTCTCATGTACCTTTTTCAATGAAGCACTTTAATAGCACTAAAGCTATTAAGAAAGAAAACATACAATTTTGACTTGACAGAAGATTCAGAAGTAACATCACCCCCAAAGACGACATTCCAATAGAGAGTTCAGTAACTTCTTCACTGTCATGGGTGTAGCATGCAGAGCAGATACCATGACAGGAGGAAGCACTGGACAGTTTTTAGAGTCCTGCAAAATTCAGATTTCATTACAAATTATCACTAACTCAAAACAACTATGAAAGTAACTTTATGAGTTGATTTGCCTTGTCTCTGACTTTCTTCAACTCACTCCAGAATACAATTGTTGTATTATTTTTAACAGGGTATAAAAAAAGATTGATTATATATCATTGTATTTGTCATGGAAATTTCAGTTTCAGACATAATCCTCTCAAATAAACAAAAAAACACCCACAACCAACACAAACCACCAAACAATTTGATGCTACTTATTTCTATTTCTTTCCCATACTTCGTACATGCTATGGTATTAGTAACACCTTGACACTTCAGGAAGGCTTTAATCTCCCACAAGAATTATGTTCGCTGTTTTTGTAGCCTCTCTGACCTTCATCAGACTGTCACGGAGCCTGAGGCATACAACAATAGGGATTTAAAAAAATTAGGAACAGTTAAGTGCTATTTTATTAATTAGTACCTGCAGAGTAAACTTATAAACATACTTGTCTTCCTTTTTCCCAAATGGCTCTGACTCAGGACAAAATTTATCATGAAAGTATGTATCCTGACCTCTGAATGTTATCAAAAATCTTAGTGCAGACAAGTGGTTCACCAAAGGACAGGACAAAGAATATGGAGGCTCTACATAATGACGTGAAATACTAGCACTAAATTACTGCATTCAGAACATATTAGAATGTGATTTCAAGCATGCATTTTTAGCAATACAGACTATCTGAATAATAATGATGACACTAGAGGTGTGTCTCCACATACAGCTTTCAGGTAGCAGCACAATCTATGAAAACAGATGAAGCTATCAAAAAGTTCCTCCCCTCCCCTTCAATTAAACACAAAGAACAGAATGTCCTTTTTAAAACTAGGGTGACATTTAAGTCATGCAGCTAAATATAATCTTGTGGAAGATGCTGGATTCTTACTGTACAAAAAACACCTCCCTACTTATTGAATTTCTATCCTCTTTTTCACCTTTCCAATGTTATTTCTAGTGCAAAAGTCCTGCTAATAGAAATCTATTTCAACAGATTTTTGCTGCTGTTCTTGTTATGACCCATTTTATCATCAATGCATACTTGAAACAGGAGTACTGAAATCACAAAGAACAAACTTTTTTTCAGAGATATAACTATAATATTGTTAAACTTTTCCCTCATGGTAAATGATAATATGTGCTATACCTTTTACAAGTCACCTGTGCAGTACCAAAAATACCTTACACCAAATCTTCTGAGGGACAGTTCATTATCTGACAATAATCCTGGCCCTCTGAGATATCATGACCACAGTAGCTCCATTTAAGACCCATTTCACTTGACATTGCATCTTTTTCCAGAGACAGTCTACCATCATTTTATAACAGCACTACCTCAATTAAGCATCTACTTAAATAAACTGTGCTCCGATTAAGCTGCTTTTTATGTATAAAGATCAGTATCTTGCGCTATTTGGGATGTGTTTCTATCCAAGCAATTGCAACAAAATATCCAAGAGTGCTACCTTATATAACCATAAAGTAAGTAAATATTCTTTCAATTGCTTATATGCCTGTCTAGCCAACACCTAAACCCTTTTCAAAAATAAAGGACTCTCACAAAATGTCTAGCTAGGAAAGATATTTTGATATAGAGAGTTGTAGAACCAGAAAGGCTTTTTAGCAAAACTGCACATAGATTCTCAAGTACAAGGCCATGGAGAGTGCTTGACTTGAAACAGGCATCCAACTACGCGTGAGTCACCACCTTTGATGTAATCTGTTTTTTATATTGGAAGGGAAAAGCTCTATTTACAGGTAAAATAGTGTGCTTTGATTGTGTTGTGTGAATCTTAAAGTATTCAAATTCAGCATTAAAAAGGCTCTAACAATCAAACTCTAATCAAAATAATTTCTGAACTAGTGACTCAGAAGAACTGTAGTGACTTAGACATTTATCATCACACATCTACATACAGGCAATTTTCAAACCCCAAATATACCAAACTGTAAGAATTTAGATATACATCTTAACTTAAGGACACTGAACTGAAAACAGTGTTTCTACCATGAGCTCATCCTGTGAAATTATCAAGATTTCAAGCTGACAATTTATTGCCAAGAATCATACAGCAGAATATAAACACAAGGACGGCAATGCTCAAGGTGATAAACACTCCCAAGTGAAGTCATAAAGGCACTAAGGACAAAAGTTCCTGCACAACTTTGCATAAGGAAGTTTTGAGGAAAAAAGTATTTTGTCTTACCAACTCACTTTCACCAATGACAACCAATTCTGAATTAAGTAATCTCAGAAGAATTCCTAAATGTATACACATACTAAAGGATGTCAAATATCTATGATAACAGACCCTAGTTTCTACATGCAGTCTAATCTCATGCTTTGCTATGCATACCATGAGAGTTATTTTTACTCTTAACATCCATACTAAATTCCTCTCTTTTGCATTTACCTCATCTCACTGATTCTGCCAGCCTCATCAGGTAGTAGGAGATCACTAGACTTTGAACAAGGGAAAAGGATCCTCACCTGGGATCAGAGAGCACTGGTGGTAAAGTAGCAGCACACAACGTTGCTATCACCAGGATTTTTAAGTGGTTGGGAATTGGCTGGACACAACAGTGCATTATGTCAGAATTTTTCAGCCTGAAAAGTAATGCTCTGAAAAGCCTCTGAAGAAACTGAACAATCTCCCAAGTTAAAATTAGGGATGAAAAAGTAGTTTAGATTTAGAACCCAAACAAATAAACACCCTGCAACAACTAGCAAAAAACCCCCAAGACAAAACATATCAACCAAAACACACATAAACAAAATAACCAAAAAAACAGATCACCAAAAAAGTGGCAGCTCCTTTCACTATATATCACCTATTTGGAGAACTCCTTGCTATAAGACAAGATCATAAAGATATGCAAATTATAACAAAGACTGAACAAATTCCAAAAAAAGAAAACCACAGAGGGATCATTACTCAGTACAGAAAGCAGACAGATCACTTCCATACCAAGAAGATCCTAACTCATAGGTGATTAGACTTCTATTATACAGAACTGTCATTAGATGACTTGCCATTCTACTGTTGTACACTAAACTTCCCCTTTTGGGCCATTCATCATACATAGCTAGATCTTTCCTAATGACCTGTTTCTTCTGCAAACAGAACTCCAGCAATTCTTTTTTCTTTCCAAGGCAGTCGTAGAATCAATTTCACATCTTGAAACCCTACCGTAGGAGGTCAAAGAGCTAGTTATTTCTTTCATTAATGAACAGACAGTGGACATCTCCACTCCAGAGGATTGAGAAAGGTCTGTTTCTTGTATGCAAAGGCACTGAACGGTTGTAATGTAGCCAGCCGTAGCAGCTATTTTCTTGAGAACCACCTTGGTTAAAACTGAGTTTGCTAATCTCCCGGTACATGAAAGAGAAAAAAAAAATAAATCTACAGAGAAGTCTGCTACAAGAAAAACAACAGCATTTTGCAAGTATCAAGAATTCTTTATCAGATAAACTTACTTTATCCTACCAGGCTACTCGGAGAAATCAAAATTAACATTCTAACAAAAACAACCCCATCATATTTTTCTACAAAGGCTGATGAGGCAAGCCTTCTTTCCCTGATGGACTCTATCATATCAAGAACATAATTGTTACAGATAGTGTCTCTTGAATCACTGTCCAACTTAATCTAGAGTCAGAAATTTATATGAGTACATTTATTAAGTAGTCTGCTGTTGCCAACAAGTGGTCCATGGCAACAATACTGTTATCAGTGACAAACACATCACTACAGCCCTTAACACAGCATTCAGTACCAATTTATGCAATTTCAGAGCAAGATGAATCACCTATGGGAAAATCTGCACATATAACACTTGTTCTGAAAAGTCACCTTTGCTACTAATATCACAGTAAATGCTTACATAAAGCATACACTCAAGCCTTATGTGTCAAGAACTACCTACAGGATTCTCACCTACTAATTACTGGGGTGATTCTTAACTTCTCTTGTTCCTAAAGCAATACACTGTTTGACTTCATCTCAATAGCAGATCATTTTCAGATTTAAGTAACATAGGCTGTAGTTAGTCTGCTTTCAGCAGATACAGGAGACTAAAAAGAAAAGACTGTCATGGCTGTCCTGCCTCCTCTGTAACATTTTGTCATGAAGCTTTCAGAGAAGAGTGCAGCCCAAAAGACTCCTTCCATTTTGCTATACAAAGATAATAAGGATTGACAAGGACAGGGAGGGAGGGAGGAAGGAAGAAGAAACAACAATATTTATCATCATAACATGAGAAAGCTTGTATCTTTCCAAAGGTACCCTCAACAATTATAATAGTACTCAAACCAATGTTCAAAGTTAAAAAGCAGCCTTCTCCAAGGCCATGAATTTTGAAACAAAAAAAACCCCACAATACACACACCTGTAAAACACTTGTACTTAAAACAAGCACCTGAAATATAAAACTTGTCTTGCTGATTTCATTATCAAAGGGTAACATTTCAACAACCTACAGTAGCCCAAATAAGATCATGTTCAGATATATGCATCAATATGTGATACCAATTAAAAACACACACATTAAACTAGAAGCCCACATCTTGCTTAGAATAATAGATATAAATAATCCTTTTAATGTCAGTCACACTCACCGTTTCTTGTCTTTGGGACTCAGTGAGCTTTTCAGACAATTCTTCTAGCGTCTTTCTTAATTCAGCATCAGTCCTTCATGTAAAAATATAAGTAAGACAATATTCTACAGTGCAAAAGCTAAGTAACACCCACGATAATTTTAAGCAGCAACAATCCCCCAGAATTTTTTGCTACTTCAATTTGTTCTACTATTCATAATGACTTACAGCATAATTAGAAACAAGCCTCCAGTGGAAAATTCATGATAAAAAGCATTCCCATTCCTCAAGTGAAGAAAGAGAGTATCTAAGTATCCGCTAGGTATCAGGTCGACAAGCACAAAATTATGGACTCATCTACACAGTCCTTTTGAACAGCAGTTTCCTACTAGGAATTAACAGTCTAGCTCCTGTTATTACTATTGAACAAAGCACCACATGTTGAGGAAGTATATATATTATGGCCTGCAGGAGAGCTTGCCCTGAAGGGACTCCAGTAACGAGAACAAACTAGGAGCAAAGCTGTAATAAAAGAAATTTCCTGGTTCCTGTCATTTTGTGAATATATTTTTAAAAAGCTGAGGAAAGCCCCATATATTATACAAATTGGAATTGGTAGGTGTTATTTACAATTATAAATACTGCAGAGGATGACATAAAACAAGCAGTTCATAATCCTGCTTTCATCTAAATGTTGCACTATCCCTCATTCTCCCCAAAATTATTTTTTGAAATAAATGAGTTTAAGAATTTTTTCTACACTGTTCTTCACATGGAGTTATATTCTGTTTATACCGATTTCTTCTTGAAAGCTCACGACTGATGTCATCTCCCAGGCGAACTTGTTCACTGCTGAGATCCCGAAGAGACTGGTGGAAAGAATGCAGCTGTAAATAAAAGTATACAAATTAATCCAAGGCTTATAAATCCTTTTTTTTTTCTGTGATATTCCAAAAATATGTATCTAAACGTATACACACATTTAAAAATAAAGCAGATAAAAATAACCTAAAAAATAATAAAACTCCATGAACTGTAGTTGAGCCTGGATGAGGCTTGTACATTTCTATTTCAATCCACCCTTCACAACTTTCTCACTGTAATTTAACTTACCATACTTTATTCACTAAACCAAGTTTCCTAACTATGTTTTTTTCTGTTGTTCAGAGCTTAGACACTATACCACCTCTTTAACCTAATGCAAGGCAAATTGAAACATCTGAATAAGTAATGTTCAGGAGAGACATTTTATGTTAATAGATTTTAGTATTGGTAAAACAAAATTCTGCTCAGCTATACATACTACTATAAATAGATTACATAGGAACATGAAACAAAACAATCACAACTGTATAATGTATTCAGGAACTACCAAGAATTTTACCTTGCTCAAGACTTTACATACTCTTTTTTCAGATCTTGGGGGAAAAACAACCAAAAAATAAAACCACATATCTACCTCCCTCTGTAAAACCTCCCATTTTCCCCATTCAGCAGGCTCTCAATTTACCATCAAAGTTTTAGGGAGCAAATAAATAAATGAATAGGTCATGGGATAGAAAGTGACAGTTAATCCATCCTAATGCAACCTATTGCTGTCCACAAGTCCATAGCCAGGATTATCATTATGAAAAAACCTAATTTATAATATTCCTTTGTTCTATGCCCTAGATTTAAACCTGGATCTTCCACAACCAAGCTGACTGCCCTCAACATTCAGACACAGGCACTACTACTTCCCCTGTTTGATTAACCAGAAATTTCAACTTGACTGAGAAACTTTGAAATAACACATCATATTTTCAATGTGCCAAGGAAGGAGAGGGACTTAAATGTCTTAATGTGTTAAAAGACAATTTGGCTGAAAAATTACTTCAGCTAGAAAAAATTAGAATGGGAATAAAGAGACAATGGTTACAGAAAAAAAAAAAACCACAACTTTAGTTAAGCAGTACTGCTTTATCTCTGGTCTAATTTCTACCTATAATCATGATCATTGGCTACTTCAAGTTCATCATTCCTCAAAGCACTATATTCTTCTCACAAAATAGTTAATGAAAAGAAAAAAGCCATATCCACTCACTGAAAAGCAAGAATAAGGAATAAGCAAGCAGTTATCATCAAAACTGTGAAAAAAAAGCACTATTTGCCTACGTAGTTACTTTTTTATACAAAGAACTTTGTATGCATTGAGGGAACTCCCTTGAACAAAATTTCCAAGATATTTATAAAATATCTAGAAATAATCTAAGATAGTCCTTAGGATTTTGGACAGTTGGGATGAAATATTTCCATACAATATTATTTCCTTCCAAGGATTATTTTGCACACTTATCTTGGGGGAGGAAGGAATGAGGGGAGAAGTAGATTGAAAAGACAATGAAACAGGGCTAAATAAAATTCTAAAATTTCTATAGATTCCCAAAAAAAAAAGTCTGTGAAAACTTGTAGTTAAGTTTAAAATTACATGGAAGCTGAGACTGATTTAATAAAGTCAATATGAACACCTTACAACCAGCCTCTTTAATATTAGTCTACAGAGATTCACCCAAGCACGTCTAGCCACTCTGTCTGAAAAAGCAAAAGCAGGTAGTGAAACCTCCTCTCTATACCTGTAGGATAACAGAAACACTACAACCTTATCCGTTAAGGTAATTAATTCATTTTTTTCTGAAGTCTGCAAGCAGATACAAGTTAAGAAGTATGAAAATTACCTGTGGCACACACATCCTCTCCTCCCCCCATCATCTGCCTGAAATACAGGCTCAAATGATTCCCCTCACAGGTCAGACCAAGAACTGAGATAAAGAACTACCTGTTTTAAAATCAATCCAAGCTACACTGAAGTAAAAGCAAAAGCACTAAGAATTACACCGTTAACTAAAGCACAATAATCCCCTTCACAGCCTCACTGAAGTTCAGCACGAAGGTAAATGTTAATTGACTGGAAGGGACCCCTAGAGATCATCCCATCCAAGTCCCCTGCCAAGGCAGGGTCACCTAGAAAAGGTGACACAGGAACTTGTCCAGGTGGGTTCTGAATGTCTCCAGACAAGGAGACTCCATAACCTCCCTGGGCAATCTGTGCCAGAGCTCTGCCACACTCAATGTAAAGTTCTTCCTCATGTTGAAGTGGAACTTCTTGTGTTTTACTTTATGGCCATTGCTCCTTGTCCTCTCACTGAGCACCACTGAACAGTCTGGCACCATCCCCTTGACAACCATGTTAGAGATATTAATACGCATTACTGAGATCTTCTCTCAGTATTCTCCAGACTAAACAGGCTATTCAGAGGTTTTTTTGTTGTTTTGGTTTTTTTTTTGTCTTGAGACAGCCTAAATAGTAGGGAAATTGTTTACCTATTTTACTTTTGACATCACTACTATCTGCATCTTTTCCTCTATAATGATTTGCATGAAACATCATGACAAGAGGTGACTGCCTAACGAAAAAAGGAGGTACACTGAAAGCACAAATCACAGCAGAAACATCCTTATCTGCACCTTCAGAATCACCTCACGTAATGTAAAAGCAAAGAGTCTAGTGACCACATATTGCCTGTTTAAACAGCAACTCCCAATAGTGCTCTGTACCTGGTCCACATTATCTGCCTCACTGACAAATCGAACACTTGCAGATCTGGACCTCCGATGTTTATTGCCCTGGGAGTCTCCATAATTCCTGAGAGGAGAAGTGGGCAGGAAGTGGCGGTTGCCTGTAGGAGATAAAAAAAAATAAGTAGGAAGACAAAATTTTGTATGGGAAATTTTTCATTTTGCTTCATGAAAAATGCATATTTCATCTTGACAATATCCTTCTAGGTCACATTACAGAGAAAACAACTACTGAATTACATAACATAACTATTAGCTCTTCTCAGGACTCCTCCTCAATTTAAATATTTCTTACCCTTGACATACAAGTATTCCAGAAAGAGGAATAGTTTCTCCAAGAAGTAGTTTTTCCTCAAATTTTGTTTGCCCAACCAACCACTTTTTCCTCCACGTGAATCTATCAGAGCTTCAAACTATTATATTTCACAGCTTTTACATAAGAATAAAATTTTTAGAGCTTTCTACTAAAATATATTAAATACTATCTCTCAAAGGAATGCTCCTCCCAAATATACCTTTTCCCAAAATAAAATTAATTTTCTATGACAAATGAGGGAAAAAACCTACTCTTTTGTGGGTCATAAATGATTTCTGGGTTTTTTTTTTTCAACTGTTTCTAAGCGTCCATAATCCCATGCATTTAAAATTTAAATTCCCTTTTTGCTACGAAGCAAGCTTCAGAAGGTGCAATATCTTTTGGATTTAGCTTTAACTTGTATGTACCTACAACTCATGCAGTGAAAATTAATTTTCTCAGCTGAAAGAATCAACATTTCATTTAGATCTCTTGGGATATCAACAAAAAATAGTAACATAAACAGAAAGTTGGAAAAATTTACCACATTAAAAAAAACCAAAAAACTGCATAACTTAATGCAGATCTCCCAAATTTCTAAACTCAGTTTCTTTGAAGTAATCAATGATGACTTTCCTTAAGACTACCTCTATATATTTTTCTTAATTTCCTCTTTGCATAACATAGCTATATGACATAATTCAAGCATATTCAAGCCCTTTAAGTATTTTACCTGATGTTCCTTCTCCATCCAGGTCACTGGGATATAAGCTTGAGAGAGATGCACTTCTCATTCCAGAGTTTCGTGTTAGTCGCTGGCTCCTTAATTGACCTATAGATTGCTCCAGTGTTTCTTTCAACTGCAGAAAAGTTATAATTTACTAAAATATGAACACAAACTTGTTTTTTAAAAAGCATGGGAAATATTATTTCTTTAAAAGTCATTAAGATAATAAAAGCTATTTTTAAGTCAAGTACAGCTACAAATTAATAACAGCTTTTCTTCAATATCTCATATATCACATTCCTGTATTATAGCAAAATATGCTTCCAACATTGGCAGCTTCAAATACCAAGTTTCTTAAAACACTGGTGCACCACATGGTGCACCACCACAAAAACTGAAAAGCTTGTCTCCTACACCAAAATAAGACCTATTTGCCAGCAATGCTCATTAACAGTCCTGCCAAATCCAGAAAACACCTTCAAAGAAATTATTTTTTACTGGAATTTCTCCACCAGCCCTACCTGGAATCAATTTCACATATGGCTATCAAATTTCCCTAAGCAGCTTTACAGAAATTCCCACTTTTAGAAGTTTCACTTTGTGGAAAAGGAAGCCAATCCCAATTTAAGAGTACACAACTAGCTATATTGAAAAATAAGTTCTTCATTTTTCAAACTTACATCTTGTTTTTTACAGTTGCATTTGTTAACTTTGGTTCTTAGCCACTTGCTTTGTCACATCTCTATTTGACCATCCACAAAACATCAGTTTCTAAAGGTTCTCCTTCTTCCAAGAGAACTTGTAAACAATGGTTAAATTGATGCTTTACTCCTGCAGAATTATACACTGGGTTGCATCTCTTTCTCTGAAGAAAACAGCTTTCTTTTCTATATATTTGCTTCTTCACTCTCTCTACCTTCACATGTAAAATATTCCTACATTTCACATGTATCTGTTCCAAGGCAGCACCTGCAGCAGCTTGTTTGTAACCAAATTGTAAACCGCTCTTGCCCTAGCAGCAGTAATTCGTTTTGCTTTCTCTAGGACACCTGCTTTCAAACTCGTAGAAGACTCATTTAGAATTTTCATCCTTTCTGCAATTTAGAGCAAGCTGGTCAACAGATCCAGAAACTGTTGCAGAATGACAGGAAAAAAAGCTATACCAGTATCATCACAATCCTATTCCATGCTATAATTCAGCTTTTATCTTATCACTTCTTCATGCAAAAGACACATGCTCCCTAATACTCTATTTCAGCTACACATCTTGTACTTGGCATAGTACCATAACATAATCTACTGGGTGCTTATAAACCAGAAAAATAATGAGCCTACAAAACCTGTCAGAATTTCATTATATGCTATATACTTCTATATTATTATTTTATATATATATATATTCCTATACTACTCCTACATTAGGATTTAGTTTGCTTAAATAAATATTAAAAGGTTGTGTTTACAGCTACTTAATTCCTTATCTATTCTGTCCATTAATACCAAGTTTTCAGCTATGAATTCAACTCTATGAAAAAGACTAAGAAGTTAAGATAAAGTGAAAGTTGCTCACAGTTGTTATTGCTTTGGTTTGTTCCTTGTTGTATTCTCTGTATTGTCCTAGCAAATGGTCAACATGTCTTAGATTTCTGTTGGTATCCTTAAAAAAAAAAAGTTTTAGAAAAAAAGTGAAAACAGAAACCTCCTCTTATCAAATATTACTGTTGTCTTTCTTGATTTCTAATATTAAATTGAAAACACAAGTGCTTCCTAAAGGGTCTAAGCATTCAAAATCCGATTCAAGTAACCAGAACCTGAAGGGGTACAGCATGGCTAAAGGGAGGAAAATGAAGAAAAAGAATAAAAAACCCCCTAAATGCTATAATTTCAGAACAACAGTAAGGCCTCAGCTTCAAATAAAAAGTTTTTTCAAGTTCCAGCCAGAAAAACCCTGTTAATCCAAAGACCTTACCATTACCCGCTTGTGGAACAGAATTGCTATCTGAGAAATAACAAGTTTTTGAAGGTGAACACTCTAGGTAAGGTCATTGCATGAGTATTCTCTGAACAAATAAACACCTGGATCTGATGGAAGTTCTGCTGAAAAGCAGTCCACAAAAAGCAATTAGCTTAAAATCAGCATTTCAGAAGAGTAGCTAGAAAGAGGTTAGACAGAAGCAGAATACCAAAGAATCCCTTTTAAAAAATAGTAATTTAAAATGTATTCTTATTAACTTATTATCTTTTTTTCTAGATTGGTGTTTATTTTCCAGATAAGAAGTTTTGAAGTTTAAATTTACCATTCTATACTGATTTTTCTGTTCTCATATATTAAAATGAAAAAAAGATATTGCTGACCAAACAATAAGTAATAAAACATACACCCACCCAGTCCAGGTACTCAGAACTGTCAGCTAGAGAAGAATGGGAATAAACTGTCAGGCACTAACGGTGCTAAACGTCTCCTCCCACTTGCAAAACAAATTCAGATATTCCCTCTGTACCCTCCACCTTTTCTTGCTCAGGTACACATCTCTTACAAGTTTAGAAATAATGCTTCTCACAGTGCTTTTTCACATCTAGAAAATATTTGAAATGTAAGTTTTATCCTGAAGGAATGGACTGCTTACATATTTATCAGAAATTTGGAAATTTTACACAGTACAAAGACAACCAAGACAAGGCTGAATTTTTCTTTTAGAAAATTTAATGCCTCTTAATAGAAAAAGTAATGCCTCTGTGAGAATCTAACATAGCTGATTTGGCCTTATTCAGTTTTCTAACTTTATAAATATTCCCCAGCACATCATTGTTTCTAACAACATTCTATTACTGTCTGAAATAGCAGCTGTATAAAAGTGTAACAAGCCACACACTTTCAGCTTAAAAGCAGTATGATCCATTTCCCAAAACCACTTTTGGTTTGCACAGAAAGCAACGTTTCCCATCTGTACAATATACTCCACAGCTTTAGAAATGAAAATTTGACCCTGTGTTACAGAAATGCAAGCTCTATAAATACTTTAAAATTGTATTTTGTAAACAACCTGCAAAGTGCTTGCTAAAGTATGGATCTTCTCTGTTACTTCTTCAGCACCATAGATCTGAGCTCTGTTGTGGGATGCTCTCAAAGGCCGCCTTCCAATTCGACCCGTAAGAAAGTTGTCTGAATCGCTGGATGAATCTGCCATCAGTATCTTGAAGCCTAGGCAGAAAGACCAGAAAAAGTAACATATGTTAATTCCTGCCTGTAACTGAACAGTCTTGCACAATATTCCCAAAGCAACTTCATAAACTCAGGTTACATTTACATTAACCATTCTGATTTGGGTCAGCAGGATGTACTTTTGAAGCAGATCTTCCAACTGCTCCTCAGTTATTACCTTTGTTCACACTGTGAAGCATGGTGAATATGCAGGAGGCAGAGCCCCTTAGGAGCAAATTAAATCAAAATATGCACTCTCACTGCCTCCAAGTGTTCAGTACCCATAATAAAATTGTGGCCCAAAGCAAATTCCCCTCCAAAACATACAGTGGAGACATCAATGTTTTATCAATCATCCTGGTCTGCAGAAGCACTCTCCTTTACCTCACTAAGCTGTCTTCAGAATGGGCATTGCTAAATCTCAAGGCTGACAAGATAGAGGGAATATAGGTCAACAATCATCAGATGGGTGAAATTTTTAAAAATTACAGACAGATGTAAAGCCATATAGTAACTGATTAAAATAACAACTCTCAAAAGGTAGGTTAGATTGAAATTTTTTCTTAAACTATTACACACTGCAACAGTTTGCCTTAACGTCATGGAATGACTTGGTGAAAGAAGAAATAGACTGGCAAACTCTTGAACCCCTGTAGTCAACAACAAAAAAAGTAAAGATGTCATTCTTCTAGCTGTGAGAGCTGAAATTTCCAAAAGAAACCATGGATGGATTCAAATCTTATATTTTATATGGAGGCAACTTGATGTTTTTCCAGGTTCTTATATTTAATTTTTAAAAGGCTGCAAATTTGTGTCCCCCAGACTTGGATAAAAACCTTTCAAACACAAAAGAAGCACAAATCAACATGCTCAGTCTGTGCTCAAGTACATCAGTATTCCTTTTATTTTCTGAACTGGTGAATTTACCTCATCTTTCCTCTTCTTACCTCACTAAAGCACATTTTTACTAACAGTATCAGAAGTTGTTATTCCAGTGCCCCATTCTCATCAGCTGCAATGAAGTCTTAATGAGAATGAAAAAGAATAAACAGTAAACACTAGGAAACAGGAATTATGCTATATTTTCAAAGACAAAGAAAAATAAAATAAACACCGGTAGAAATAATAACGTGGAATAATATTTGTTTTACTGTAATCTGGTAAAAAAACCCTCAACAAAACCCAACCAACAAGTAGACCCAACCATAAGATTCCCAACTACTGAAAAGCAAAGACTAGAGGAAAAAAAGGGAAATAAAGATTTACAGCAGGAAAGATTAATGGGTTTATTTTCAGCTGTCCAAAAATAGGCTCATTAAGATACATACTAACAAAAGTACAGAAGAAAAACCAGTAATCAAAATAAACATAAAAGAAAGCACAGGATAAGTAGGACATTCTGTCTGAAGAAAACTTACTATTTATGTTTAAGCATTCCTCTTTGTTCTCATGAGCAACCTAAAAGGAACCACAAGTACTTTTAAGGTGAAGAAGTTGTTTCATATAAAGCAACATCCTCATTTTTAAAGGAACTGTGCAAGTTTCACTTAAGACTAAAAAAAAAAAAACCAAAGACGTAAAAATTTGTAGAAATGTTCCATATGCACATTTGCCTATCAATTGAAACAAACAAAAAAAGCTTATCACTTTTTCAAAAAAGCTACACTAATTTCAGCACATGATCATATTTCATACTTGACAGTAAGAATCATTTGGCTCTTACTGGGTTTTAGTTCTGCCCAAACTCTACTTCATAACCTTTGTTGAACTGATGAAAAGCATCTGTATTTTCCTTTCCTGTAGGAAGCAGAGCGTTTCAGCTTCGCTGAGGACTCTTTTTAAGAGATCTGCCAGGTAAAAGTAGCGCCGACCAATCGGGTCAAGCTTTCCAGCTCAAGTAAACAAAAGACAGTCAGTGTACACAACTTAATTATTCCTCAAGTGTTTTATTTATTCAGTTCCACACAAACTAATCTATCACTAGGTAATTTCCTTAGTGTTAAAGGAATGGTTGAAGCCTTATAGATAAGACTGAGCACAACCAAAAAAAAAAATAAAAATTCACAGTCATTCAAGAAAGGAACATGAACCTGAAAGGCCCTTTCCTTCAGTGCTTGTATTTGAACCCGGAAAAAGACAGGAGGGCGATCCCATATGGTGATATTTCACCATTGTGCCTTCAGGGATCGGGACCACATTTTATTATCAATTTGTCACACCGCGCTCCTAGCACACTTCAGCAGCACGACGCAGAAAACAGCTCCTTCACACTGTTCATAAGCAAGCAATGCCCTCCTGAGAGTCTCCTGGTTCTTTGGCCCAGACAGGATCGCGGAATCCAGAACGGCGCCAGGCACTCCGCCGGCCGGGCCTCCGGGCTGTCCAGGGGAGCCCCGCGGCCGCCGCACCCGGCGCCTGCCGCCGCCGCTGCCACCCGCGCCCGCCCTCCCGCTGCTCTCCAAGCCGGACAGCCGCCTCCCGCACTCCGCCCTGGCCGCGGCTCTTCCCGCAGCCCCAGCCCTCACCGCATAGCGCTTCGAGGCGAGGCCGCCCCGTCTCCGGGCACCTTCCGCCCGCCTCACCTCGCCGCTATGGCAACTTGAACTAGCCGCCCTGCCGCCGGCTGCCGGGGCCGCGGGCCGGGCGCCGGGGCCCCCGCAGGGCTCCATGGGACAGGGAGTCCAAAAGCCACGGGCCCGCCATGGAAAACGCAGTGTGCGGGACTTCAACTCCCGAGCGGCTTTGCGGCCGCAGCGCGGTGAGGGATGGGCAGGTCCCGCCTTGCTGGGTGGCCGCTGGGCCTGCGTAGGGCGCTGATGGCAGCGGTGGGAGGTTCCGCGAGGGACCTGGTGTTTATGAAAGTGAAACGCTAAATTTTTATAATATACACATTGGTGTTTACAAACGTGTCGGCTAAACGACTCCGAAGAGCAGAAACAAAAGCTGTTGCCCTGGTAAAACCGGCGAGGCTGTTCCGAGCAGGCGGCTGATACGTGTGAGCTACGGAGAGCAACTGTTGCTTACAAGGAGGCATCTCCCTTCCTGTTTCTTGGCTTTTTTTTTTTTTTTTTTTTTTTTATTTCCTTAATCCACGCATCTCCCTGCTCTCAAATATTGTGTGCATTAAAATCGACCAAATATTACACACTGCTATTCTGACTGGCCTTGAAGAGAGAAAAGGGATAAGAATGTTGTGACTGATTACAGGAAATGTCTCCTGGGCCTCTGAAACGTGGGTAGAGCTTACAATAGGCCAACAGTCACTGGAATATTTGATTACCTATAGGTGAGCACTCCAGCCAAAGGTAGATGCAGTAAGCTGGGGTTTTTAATACATATTATGTCTATTGCCTCTGGAATCCACTGCAGGCAGTGACCATTGGCCTTTGAGCACAGTAATAAGGCATGGCTGGCAATCCATAGTGCCTACCTTCATTCCTGTCCTGCAGGACTGTTTTGTGAGCTCCCAGTGCAGCAGGCATGCTTGAATGCCATATGGTTACAACACACTTCAGGAATGTCAGGTCTCCACCTTGGCAGCATTCACCAGCAGTCCAGGCAGTGGCTGGATTACTACTTATGGTTTTCCAAAATTTAAGGGCCTTTGCTGAAGACTGTGCTAATGCAGATTGGAAATCTAAATAAACTGTATCTAGAGTTCTGTTGACAGCTTCAGAAGAGTTTTAAAACATATAAGGAACATCTCTCTGTCGTTATAGGACTGGCAATGAACACATGCACACATCAAACCATCAGGCAGGAAAAGAAGAAGTTTATTTGCTACTTCAGTTTATATAGATTTTGGACAGTGACCAGGGATTGGAGGATGAAGGTTGCCACCTCTGCAACCACGCTGGTCAAACTAGAAGTCCATCAAGTTTCTCCTGCCCAAGAGAGGAATGTCAACAATAAGAGAGAGTTTGATAAACATTATTTTGTTTACATGAAAATGAGTGAGAAACTCCATTACAAGAATGTAAATATCAGAAGGCTAAAATGAACGGGGTGACAATCTGTCCTTCAAAAAAGCTGTTCTGATTCTTCCTTCAAAGAGTATACACAAATTAATTTTATTCTTCCCAGTAGTTTATACTGATGTACCAACTACAGTTGTCAGAGTCATAATTCTGGAATTCTCTTTTTGAAGCTGAACAGTACTGCGAATTTTTTATTTGTTTGCTTACTTTTGTCATAAGGATGTTAAATATGTACATAAGATTGCTACAGAACATCCTCAGTTTGGAATGAGGATGATGAGAAATGATTTAATGGTGCACAACAAACCACTATACTAGACATAATTATAAAGGAGTTGTTTGACTTTACAAGAACAGAACCGTTTTATTTTATTAGATGAATTTGAAAACGTATATCCCAGCATTTTGTTATCTGAAATGATGTGTTGAGACAGTAACATGACAGTGCTTGCATTTAGAGAGGCCAGCATGGTCTTTCTACTTCAGGTTAATGCTGCTTGATTAATGCTGTTGTGCCCCTTGAGTAATACAAATATATAATATAAATATAGATCTTGGCTAAAACTTAAAAAAAAAAAAAGAAAAAAAGGAAATATTATTCTGAGCCATTACATTACTGCATATATATAAATAAATATGTATTGAGTCTGAGGATACGGACCTTAAGGACAGAAAATCCAGAAGGACTATAACTTAAAAAAAAAATTTTTTTTTTCAGGTTAAATTTAATTTTTAAAATTCTTGTATTTGTCACTAGTGGTATCTTTTCGTGCTATACTACTTGTCCTCCATGACAAGTCATTATTCATGTAGCTTTCAGGAGATTGTCTCACTATTTCCTTCCCAAGGCTATAAAAAAAAAAAAAGACAATACAAAATAAGTAACTGCCTTACAGATTCGTCTTTCGTGGTACTCAGAAAATGAGTTCTTTTATGAACAGCTATCATAAATGGATAGAAGAGGAAAAGCACTGAGTGGTAGTTGAATTGTCACCTAAGTCAGTGAGATTAAAAGCCATTTTTTATTTATGATTGTTGTAATAAACAGTCAAACTCTTGTATTAAGCATACTGGTCTCCTTATTAAAGGAAGTATGTGCCATTACCAAAGTAAAAGAAAAGTGCGAGATCTGTCTGAAATCTGAATTATGAGGGCAAATCCATTTTTGCTAGAGGTTATTTCTAAGGCTGGATGCCCATGGAAGAGATGCAGACAGAGCAGAATGAAGCCAAGCATGGCTAAAAAGCTGACTTTAGATGAAGAGGCACAGGGAATGTAAGCCTGAGGGAAAAAATATATATAGAGAGAGAGACGTAAGTCCATAGGCCCTGGGATGCAGCCATGGACGCTGAGGTAGCTACTGACATGATGAGGGACACCAAGATAATTAATCTCTCCATTGAGGAAAAGCTGAGAAAGCTGGGCTATCCAGCCTGGAGAAGAGAAGACTTGGAGGATCTCATGATTGTGTATAAATACTCGAAGGGAGAGTGTAATAAAGATGGTGTGCAGTTACAAGGCAAGAGGCAATGGGCACTAATGGAACAGGACTTTCTGTCTGGACATCAGGAAACTCTTTTCAGTTTTGAGGGTGACCAAACACTGGCACAGCTGCACAAAGAAGTTGTGGGTCTACATCCTTGGAATAACCAAAAGCTGTCTGAACACAGTTCTGGGCAACTGGCTCCAGGTGACCCTGCTTGATCAGAGGTTTGGGCAGATGGCTTCCAGGGTTCCTTCCAATGTCAATGATTCTGTGCCTCAGTGATTCAGTAACTCTTTCTGTAGACAAATATACCTGCCTGAAAACAGCTCCCATCATTATTATCTAAACTAATTGCTTAAGGCCCAGAGATAGTTTCATCTTGCTCTTCTTTCTGACTACTCTTAGAATTTACAGCCTCAGGCTTTATAAGGCTTTACACAGCAGTACTTCCTCTTTATCCTGCAGCCTACTGGGTATTCCAATTTTCACAGTTTTTAATGGATTTTTCTTACAGTAAGGCAAAGCACAAGAGTTCCTCAATATCCCCTAACCATAAAACTCCCAAACTACCTTGAAATAGAAGATGATTTTTATATGGATGTGAGTCTTCAAGAACCTACAATAAAATTATTTTATATAGTTGTTCAAACACTTAATGATTGATGCTGTGTCAAAGCAGTGTGTCTAATGTATTTTTTTCTGACAGGCCAGAAATTATATGCAATACTGAAATAGGAACAGGTAGGAATTGGCATATCTTCCAAGCATCTAGTATGGCAAAACATGTGGATTAGTCAGGAAAAAGAAAACACCCCACCAAGTCTTTTAGTCTACTCTTTACTGATTTATTTTCTGAGTTTAGACATTTCCTCATGCAGATATTCCTAGATGTGGTTGTTGATATGTGGTGATCTATGCGGAACACCAATTAGGAATAATTGCTTCTTTGTTAGAATCTGATGTGGTTTATCTGATTTGTATATAAACCATATAAGTAATGAAAGGATAAGTGAGAAACCACGTCAAATCTGGCAGATTATAATGTTATTTTTTTCAGAAAGCACAAAAAACCCGATGGAATTTGTAGTCTTGCAGTGCCTGAGATGATACATACTAAATGAGAAACTGTAGCTGTCACTAGAGGGAGTGCCTGTAACAGTGGAAAAAGATGCTTGTCAATTCTTGCTGTGTTTAAATTAATAGGGACATGCAGGGGTTTTGAAAAAGAACCACGAAAAAAATCTGCAATATATTGTGATTTAAAAGTGGTTTTCTTTCCTATTTGTTTATTTGATACCGAGCACAAGACATTTTAATTGATAAAAATTACTTAATTTCTCTAGCCTTGGGGCATACAGGATTTTGCATCTCTTAGGATTATAATTGTGGATGTACACTTTTTGGTGATACTTTTAATACATTAACTGGTTTTAGTACATAAAAGAGGAACACTTATTAATATTCTACAGGACTGAAAAGTTGCCAGTCACTCTAAGCTACTAGATGCCATCACTTTTCAAAACTGATGTGATCAGAACTATTGATTACTGTTCTTTTTTACAGCTTAAAACACCTGCAGTCTTGACTAAGCTAAGCAACTGTTTTCTATCATTCCTTCAATACAAGTCATGTTTCTAAACCCCCTGTTTTCCTTCCTATCCTGTGAATAATCCTGTTTGTCTATTTCTTGATGATAAAGTATTCCAGAAAACTCTATAAATGCAAAATGAAATGGAATAATTGTAACATGTTCCCATATTTCTGCCATGCAGGGTGTGTCTTATTTCATGTAGCTACCTATGTTTTTCTATTTGTAATTTACATTCTGGTCTAGAGTTCAGAAACCTCCCTAGCCTGGAGTTATCTGTAGACTTACAAATATGCTCTTGGATTTCCCATCACAGGGCCTGTTCTTGAAAAATTTGTACAGAAAGACCAGGAACTGTCTAAAAGAAGCCAGAGCATGGCAAAGCAAGGCTAGCAGCTCCCTCAGGGCCAGGCACCAGGAGCCACAGGGGATCTTCCTAGAGCAGAAGACAGGGCCTGGCAGCCCATTCCATCTGAATAGCCCAGCCAAGGGCTGGGCAGCTGGTGGCTTTTGGGGCAACCATAACTCAGGTACTGTCTCCTCTTTGGGGAATTGGGACAGGCTAAGGCTGAGCCAGGATGGCAGCCTAGCCTGCATGTCAGGGCTGGCATAGCAGGGCCCATGTCCAGGCAGGACAGTTGGAGAGCAGCCCCAGTGTGGTGGTGCTGGGACAAGGACGGATAGCCTTGGAGGCTGACATGGTCCTGGGTTTTGTGCAGGCTGGGGGAAGGTCCTAGTGGAGGCCAGACAGGGCAGTCAGGTCCATCAGTGCTCTCAGCTCTGACAGGCTGCTCTAGAGGGGACTGCATGCTGTGAGCCAAGCGTGGCTACAGCACAGAGTGACCTTGCCAACAGGACACAGTCCTGCAGCATCTCAGCAGGACTGGGTTGGTGGTATTGACAGTCACAGCAAGGCAAGGAATGAAAATAGATCCAGCATCCAGATAGGAGGAGCAAGAGACACCTGAAGATGAAACTACAATGTAGGTCCAAAGTCTGTCAAGGAGACTGGACTGAAGACAAGAGACAATGCTACCTTCCACATTGGTCCCCAGTAAATGCAGGAAAACCAGTCAGCAAGACAGGGCTGTGGGAATCAGGCTGGGAATGAGTTCATATTTGAATAGCTCAAGTCTGAGCTGATGCAGAGCCCTCGAGCTGTCAGAAAGGGTACACGGTGCTGGGGTGGGCAGGTTGGCCACAGCAGAGCCCTGACAGAGGGAGACAACTGAACAGTGATTGCAGACTTGTAACCACAAAATTCCTTAAGCATGCTAGGAACTACAATGCAAACATCATCTGGCTTAGAATGTAACTTTCCTGAGCAAAGCCAGTGTCCATGGAAACACCATGTGGTTAGCAACTATCATTTTCCTCCCCAAGCTCTGTTGATGTTCCTGGCTCAGAATGTGCAAGCCAAGTCTTGAAGCAGAGAAGGAGGTGCATCCAGACCTGGAGCTCTTCCCAGGCTGAAGGTATCTGTTCTGTCCTGTTTCCTTCAAGGCTATCAGGCCTTCAACAACAGGAGTCCCTTGCTTCTCTCATTTATGGTTCAAGCCCAGAAATCATATATTAAGCAATTCTTATATATTTTAGAATCTGTTCCAAACATCTTGTGTCCGCTTCGCGATTTTTAGTATACAGTCTTTTATAGTTTCCATTTTTGATCCCTTAGAAATAGCTTGGAGGATACTTTTCCTTCCATTAAGATTTTCTGGACTATCACCACTGCCACAGAGCTGTTGCCATGCCAAAGCCTCTGATCCCAGTATCTATATGCATGCTTCTTTTCCCTAATAAATGAAAGGTAATTCAAAATACTTTGCTCTCAGTCGAAGAGCAATGAAGCAAATTACCCTTCCTCTCGTTTAGGAATCTGAAACACAATTATGACAGAGTAGCTAATGCAGATTAGCTTATTAGTTAAGTACTCCAGACAAGTGAGTATTGGGTTTATGATAACCTACTGAAATGACTCAAATCTTGGGACTACTTATCTTCCCACCAATAAATCTGTTTTTCCTTTGCTTTGTCCATACACAGAGAAACATAAAAAGTAACTCTGAAGTCAAAATAAAAGTGAGAGAGAGGTGGGCTGCCAGAGAGTACACACGAGATACTGCTACAAATCACTCCAGCAGCACTGTAATTAGAGACGAGATACACATCTCCGGTCTTTTCCGGAACTAGGTCATGTGAGAAGTAAGAACTCCTCTGTTGAACCCAGTGTTGTACTAGGTCATCAAAATTGGTTGTGAGAAAACAGAGATTAAACTGGAAGAGTATTTTATGCTGCTTGAAGCTGAGAAGCTGCCTCTGGATAGTGCCAGGCAATATTGTTTGCTGGATGAAATAAGTTTAATTTGTACCCACTGCACCTGGAAACCACATGTAGAATAGGCTCACGACAGCTAAGAGATCAGTCCAAAAGACAACAGAAATTCCTTTGATGATACATTTGTTTTGCTAGATGGTTTTGTATGCTTTTGTGTCATCCTATGTCAACCAAAATATTTCTTTGCCAAGGCCAAAATGAGCAGAGTTTCATTTCTCATTTTTAATAAGGTGTACAGTGTCCCTGGGAAAAGTAAGAAGCAGAAAACCAGAGGAGAATGTAGGCAGGTATAGCATGATTTTTGTAACATGTTACATGTTTGGTGAAGTTTAAGTGACTGATTGCTCCCATTAGATAGAGGATCCAAGGCAAGCCTAAATCCACTAAACTTTTATGTTTGCTTGATCTCTGATATATCTGCATTTAATTTTTAAAGGATATGGCCATGGAAACTGCAACAGCATGAAAAGAAAAAGGAAGGCAAGTCCCACACATCCTGGCAAAAGCCTCCCTACAGTACAGGTGGACACAGAGGTGACATTTTCAGATCTGGGAAAGATCAGTGGGATTGAATGGAGCACACAGTAAGGAACCCTGAGCTTGCCCCATTACCCCATTCTTGTTAATTTTCCCTCAGAGACCTCAAATTATTATGAAATAATACAATTGTATCCTACAACTGATACAGTAGGTGAATGAGAATTTTTATCCAGTCTGTGGTTCTGAGAACATGAATGCCAGGTAATATTACCCTGAGTGTGTTGGACAGCAGTGTAGGTTTTGCAGACTGTCGCAACTGTGGTAATGTTGTACTTGCTGACTCCCAGCTATGCCAAACAGGATATGGTGTGTCTAGTTTCCACAGAGGACAAGATGGGTGGGACAGGACCGATGGGGTAGCAGCACAGAAGTAGATGTGTTGCCATTCTTAAAACCTGTACTGCTTTGTGGTTTTCTTCTTCGTGAAATGTGGCATTAGCTCTTGCCTGGGGAAGAACATGATAGCACTTTGGAGGGATGGCAGCCTTGAACGCCTTGGTAGCAGCCTGAAGCAAGCCAGTCTGGCTGACACCATGCTGGAATCACCTCCCTTAGCACTGACAAAAGTGGTGAACAGTTACAGAGCCCCATGTCTGACTTGGCAAGACTGAATCACAACTTTGTCTGATCTGTGCCTCTGTGGAGTGTGCATCTCTTTGTTCATTTGCCTTGAAATTCAGTGATCTGCCTGTGGCTTTGTTGTTATTCAGTCAGATTGGAACAGACACCAAAAAGTGGTGGTGAGTGGTGGCTCCTAGGGCTGCAGGTGAGTTACAGATGTGAGCAGTGTGTCAGAAGGGCATGACTGAACAGAGCATAGGACAGCCAAAGTTTCCAAGGGAATTCATGCAATGCAGTGTGAAATTTTCTCTAGGACACTGTTGCGTTGCTTCAGCTTGTCCTTTCTCTGGGACACCCCTAAGGATACCCCATCCTAAATGAGATAAGTGCAACTGTTGGGATTTCTCATTTACACAAGGTCTAACTGCTTAACATGAGCCCATAGATCAGGATTTATATTATATTTCTTTATGGCCATAGTATCATTTGCTCAACTTAAAAAAATGTATTGAGGGGGTTCTTTACATTTAGAAAACACATACTGGTGGACTGACTTAAAGTACTTTTAAAGTGTTATATCAAAATAGTATCTGATTTATTGTACTCAAAATGTTTGAATAACTCTAATGTAGCTGAGCTGGACTATTTATACAAGAATATTGTAATCTAATTTGTACTGTGCATAGGTTACATTTTCAAGTTTCCTCCTCTGAAAATTACAAACATTTATGTTGACATTTTTCTTGTGTTCCTACTTAAAGGTGACAACAATTCCACTTTGTTTCTGTCAAGGTTAGATTTTTTCACTCTATGTATTTTCTTTGATGAATGGATTTTATCTTGTCTGATGATGTGGGAAATGCTACTGTCTCCTCTTTTGCTTTATCCTGTCATCTTCAAAATCACTCTTTGGAATTTTCAGTGCTTTTAAAACTGCTTTACATTTAGTGCATATCTAACTTGCAGTCAGTGAATATTTGCTTGTTGTAAAGGTCTGTTTTAATATCACTGCTTTCACGGGTGATTTAGTATGGCTCTTACTCAGCCTTCTTTCTCCTGTTCCTTTCCATCAGCACGTTTCGCCGCTGCCTTTGAAAAGTCTCGACGGGCCGATCCCGCTGCCGGCGCGGTTGTCTCCCCTGCCGGGCAGAGCAGGGCAGGGCAGGGCAGGGCAGGGCAGAAGCTCTCTCGCCCCGCGCAGTCCCGGCCTCCCGCGGCAGGCGGCCCCGGCGGCCCAAGGCTGCTCCGGACCCGCCGGCTGCGGACTGAGCGCGGGGAGTGGCGGGGTCCCGGGACCGGCGCGGCGCTGCCGCGGTGAGAGCCGGGGAGCGGGCGCTGCCGGGGGACGGGCCCGGGGGACCCCGCGGGAGGGGTGCGGAGGAGCGGGGGCCAGGTCCAGGATGGCCGGCGGGATGGGCGCGGGGCCGGGGCGAGGAGAAGGACCCTGCCCGGTGGCGAGGGCGCACAGGGCTCGCTGAGACCTTTCCTGACCCCGCTTAGTGAGGAGGCGGCGTTGTCCAGCACAGGTGCCGCCTTTCCCCGGCAGCTTCTCCCGGCGGGGCAGCGTGGTCTGTCCCTGCAGCTCTGGGATCTCCTCGTCTCCTCGGAGAAGCGAGGGGCAGAGCTGGAGCGGAGGGCGGAAGATGCTGTGCCTCACGCTTGCCTTCCAGTTGCTGCTGGTGCTGGTGCTGTGCAGCCAGGGTACAGAGAGGTGTCCTTCAGCCTTCTGCGAGTGCTCTGACTGGGAGGACTACAAAATCACTTGCAGGGACATCTACTTTATCCCCAGCCTTCCGGAGGACACCCAGACGCTGTGAGTACAATGGGATGGTCTGGAAGCCAGCTGTGAGTATTCCTACTATGTAGGCAGGAGATGCTCTGAGCTAATGTCCTATGAGATGAGGAAGTGATGAGAGAAGTGCTGCCGATTACCTGGGCGGTACGGGATAGCGGAACGGCAGTGTGCAGGCTCTGCCTGTGGCAGGAGGAGGTAGGAAAAGTGACTCTCAAACCTTAAAGAGCTATGAAGAGATGGTTCAATGGATCTTAAGAGTTATTTGTAAAATATGTGAAAATAAGTAACTGGGCTGTTTATTGGCAAAGAGAGCAGTAGGCTGGAATCTATGTGGCAAGTGCTTAAGGGGTGAGAAGAAGGAAAGGTAGATCAAACACAATTTTTGTGATTAAAAACTAATAGGAATTGGATGTGTCACATCACAAAGAGTTCCGCTAAATCCTCTGTGTATTTTTAGCTTCTTTGTCAAAGCTGAGGGGAAATAAAATCCATGGGAATTGAGAATCCAAGTATACTGTCTGGGAGACAGAATACTTCAGATGAAAATGTGGAGTATGGGATAAACCAGCAAGTTTAGAGCTTGCCAAAGTGGTGAACTAATTCAGGTACCTCAGCCTAAGTATGTTACAAGCACAGTAGAAGATCTTGTCTGGGTTCCTGCTGCCAATCCAGATGAGCATCTTGTGTCGTATCTGTCAGTTAAATACTGTAGTGAGACTGAAATGGCACCTGTCAGCCAAAACTGAGCAGATGAATCACTCTGGCTTTTTACTTTCTTTCTTGAGGTACGAAAATTTTATACTCTCTATGGGAAGGTTCATTTGTAAATACAGATTACTTTCTGATAAAGTAAATTAAGTCAGACTCACTTGATTTAATTGCAAGGTAAAACAGTAACAGATTGATTGATTTATGTCTTGATAATGATTCCCAGGACTTTATATAAATAAGAACCATTACATTATTTTAACTTATTTGAATATTTCTCAGATATTTTGACACTGAAAGTAAAAGCTTAAATTTGTCACTTGCCTAGGAAGAAAGAAAAAATGTTTGTGTTATTTCCTTTATTTTTTCTTGCCTTTATTTTTCAGAAGGTTAGACAGCAGTATTTCAGTTATTAAGATTTTAAATTATACAAGTTTTTTTTGGTATTATACTTTTATATACACAGTTTATTTAGGTTGAAATTGAAGTAATGTTAAAACATGCACCAAGTAGTATGTTCTTTGAAATTTACCATGACAAGTTAGGAATAGCAGTTTCAGTTTATAGGAGAAAATGCCTTTGTACAGGCATCCAAAATAGTTAATAGAAACAATGAGATCACATAATGAAATTTGATATTTTCCTTGAAATAGGCTGGTTTGATGGCTGAGAAGTACCTCTCTACATACAGCTCCACAAATAAAGCACTTTGGCCACTGGAATTCTAGTGTTTTAAACACCTGTAGTAATGGGGTCTGTAAAATAATAAGCCATTGTTTTGAAAAGATAAAAACACCCTGTGAAGATCTTATTTCCATGGGAAAAGTAATTAAGAAAAACAAATGAGAAATATTTTTCGGTTTATTTGGGGTGAAATTTAATCATGTGCACCTATTAGAGTGACCATTGCAAACTTCACAAGATATGTACTCCCTATCACATCAAGAAAATATTCCAGGTAATGAAAATTGTGATTTTATAGTGTATGGCAGAAGTGTTAGAACATGTGCTGCGTAGTCTTCTATTTGAAAGCAAATGGGAGAATTATCTGAGGAAATAAGGCAAACAAGGCTCTTTTCACACACAACCTCCCCAAACAAACAGACAGAACACAACCCAATCAAACACAAAACCTCCACATTTTTTAATTTCAGTTTGAAGTTTTCTCTCTGGATAAAGTGTGTTTATTTTCCTTGTGTTCTCTTATTTGAATTGCTGAAGTCTGGTGGACAGTTCTCAGTTCTGTAGTCCCTTGCTCTCTGCAAATGTCTTAATATTTCTTTCCCTCCATATATTAAATGGTAGTCATAACAGTTACCTATATGTGTTTGGGGTTTTTTTTGTTCAGAGTGCTTTCAGATGTTTCAGACTGGATTACTTGCACGTGGCAGTTAAAACAACATACAGAATTTTGTTAGACATTGCAAAGTGTGTGCCCCGATTCCAGCATGTTTTCATCCTTTGCCGTAAAATAGGCAGCAGTTCTGAATCAAAGACAAAAGATTCCAAAATAGTTAAAGTTTCTGTTAACCTTAAGAATAAATGAACACTTCTTTGAGGTGAAATATGTAGTTGTACATATCTGCACATTTTATGTTTAAACTCTCTACAGTTTTCCCTAAATGCAGCAAGTTTGTTACTTCAGGCAAATTCTGCTTCTTTGTGGTAACGTGTGAGCCTCAAGATTGCCAATTTAAAAACTTCTTTGTGTGGCTATTCAGTTTTGTAGGGTTTGTTGGACTAAGAGACTGGTGAGTCTAGGAATACTTTGCCAGCTTTTGGAGATGATGATCTCTTTTCAGTGCACAGGATCTTGAAACTCTAATTAAAATTTCATTCTGATTATTCAGTCAGAACTCATGTTCTCATTTCCCTACCCTACTTAAAGAGAATGGGGCAAACTTTTTTTTAAGAAATACTTATAAGAAATTCAATAATTTTCTAACTCTTCAAATTAATTTCTAATTCTTTAGGGGAAAAGTGATATGAACTTAAGCCAGAAAACTGTGTTTATTTTAAACTGTTATTTATCCAAATATAGTTAATAAGCAGGTACTTATCCACAATGCCTGAATGCACAGATATTGATCTTGGAGATATCCTTTTTTCAGTATAAGATTTTTTTTGTTTGTTTACTTACACGACAGATCACCAAAATGCCACTTAACATTTTTCCAAAGATATAATTGTATCATAATTATTAAATTATTGTAATATGCTTCTTGGGATCATTATGATGACATATTCAGATGGTATCACTATCTCAGCATCACCTCAATGCACTTCTCAATTATTTTCATTTTTAAATCTATTTCTAGTTTTTTTTTTCTTTTGACAATAAAACTGATGAAGTTTTGCTTCTTATTCAGTGCATTACATCTCCTGCATTCACTTACTAAAATAACTTAATCTCCTTCCCTTCCCTTCCCTTCCCTTCCCCTCCCTTCCCTTCCCCTCCCTTCCCTTCCCTTCCCTTCCCTTCCCTTCCCTTCCCTTCCCTTCCCTTCCCTTCCCTTCCCTTCCCTTCCCTTCC